>DWAV01002208.1:0-11601 GCA_018231305.1 Noctuana lactifera | reverse complement strand
TATGTTTTCTTCTTCCATTCATCTCTATCATACACCAGGTCCACAGTCACACCTTTCTCACACATATCCTTTTTCACCGTTCTAACGTTAATATATTATGTATATTAAAAATAGTTATTTAACGTTTTATATAAATTCTGTACTGATGAGTTTATCATGACAATATATTTTTCGTTCACAGCATATGGGGCATAATTCACCGCATGACGACTTAAAGTCTGATGTTTTGCAATACTTAGATCTCGATCTTCAAAATACAATACCAGTACCTATCCATAAAGTAAGTGTATTATATTAATTTTACTTAATTTATAAGCCGCATTCAAAAGTTACTTAAATACTATCTCGTATATGTATAATTATGTAAAGAAAATATTGACTCGTTAACTGATACCAACAGCCTCAAGTTGTGCCTGCGAGTTTAATAGACATACACCACCCTAAATCTCAGTCTGCGACGGAAACTGACTCGGCTTATAAGACGGTAGACTTCGTCAAAACGGAGGCCTTCAACATCACGCGTCAAGACGCAGAGGCATCTAGGAGCAACCAGCAATAAAATACATAACAGTCTGAACGTAGAATCGAGTAGATATGATCTTTTGGTAAATGTTCAAATAAAATTTAGACCAGCTTTTGTTAGACAGTTATTTGCTCTCTCTCTCTTTCTCTTTCTCTGTGTGTGTGTGTGAAATTGTGTATAACTTAAATTCCTATTAAAATTAGGCGACACAATGACATCAGTATTTCCCTAAATGTATAAAAAATCAGAAGACTTGCTGCTAAACGCACATCACATTATTTACATTTTTTACTATTTATATTACATTAGTTATACCACAGGTGGCCAAAGTATTAGGGACTCACGGTCCCTCCCACGATGTACAGATGCTCCTGCTCTTGGCTGAGTGGTCATAAATTATTTCGGAAGAAAAAATCAATTATGTATAAATGCCAGTTTTATCAAAAATCCCGCTGAAATCTTGTATTTTCAGTGATCCAAAAACAAAAGTTATTGATATATTTAGTAATAATATCAAATAAAATAATATATTATTAATTTATTAACTTACAAAATTAATTAAAGTACAAATAAATAACAATACGAGTACTCTCCCTAATAATTTGACCACCTACTGTATGATAACGTGAATTAAGAAGCACAATTTTATTGTATTTAAAATAAGATAACTTGCTATTGCAATACCAAATAGTGTGTACGGAGTGTTTTCTATAAGTATTATTCCAGTGAAGAATTAAAAATAGTCTGGATTTGAAAGTAGGAATTATACTACAGATAACCTCAAAAATAAGTATTATGAATGTGTCTGTTTGTTCAGAAGATTACTCGTATTTCAAGAGACTGAATTATAAAATGTGACACCTCGTGGCTAAATCTTATTAAATATTGATAAATCTAAAACCTGCAGTGGTCTTTAATAACTGTGAAATTTCATTACTCATTGCATCTATCGGAACTTTAATATGCTGTCTAAAAATTCAGAGACGAATATTCGTCAACTATGTTGCTTGTTCTGTTTGAAAAATCATTATAAATTTTCATGCTGTTTGTGAGCGACGAAGTGTCGATTACGAGCGATCTCCTGCATGAATGCCATACTTTATGTAAACCATATACACATATGTATCAGTAATTCTATAAAGAAAAATAAACATTAATACCATGTATTATAGTGATACCAGTTTTGAAACCATCATTTCATTTACGAGTAGGTTAAGCGTAGATTATAAATTAATTGCGTATTTAAAATATTAGGCACCACTGCATTTAAAAAGCTGTTCTGTTGAGACGATATCAATGAGTTGACCAGAGAGTTGTTTGCAATAAAATGCTGACAAAAAACTGCCAATGTTAAGTACAAAATAAATTTCAAATTTAGAATTGTTCTTTAAATAATAGTCTTGACAATATTTTGCTTTAGGTACAGAAATAATAGACAACCACGACATTTTACTTAATGTACACTTACACATATCTGCAATATTAATAAATAGTATATTAAGGGCCGGGTGGGCAATTTAATGAAAGATTATTATTATTTATTAGTGGTTCGTAATATTTTTTTTCTCTGAGACTGTTTTAAAATTTTTTATATTATTATTTATAATTCTCAAAAGGTGTGAAGATTAGATGTAACAATGCGAATTTACCTTCCTATTTTAAGACATAAATTATCTAACTATTAGCAGTAAGTACCTACGTATTTTAAATAAGTATTTAAAAAATTATCATTTTTGTTTTATGAATTCAAGTTGAACTTTTTATAACTTACTAGTCCCCCATTTTTGTCATGCTTTCAATTATAAGCCCCCGTCGAGTCTCTGGGACACTCACGGAATCACTTTGAAAATTACCGTTTTAGGCTTCAAATTTTTTGACTTTGTACTCTTTAAATAAGACTTCGGAATTAAAATTTATATTTATTGTATGAATATTTGAACCAAAACTACCTCAATATCGCTCAAATTTTTAAAGGTATTTTTGTGTATTTAAGTTTATGAAATTTTCATCAAATCATTGTTCTATTACATTGCCTACCCTCTCTTAAATTTTAACGGTACAGACATAAGATGTGCAGAGTTAATCACTAGTATTCTTAAAATAATAATGACGGTTTTTCATGTTCTTTAATATAAAAAAGTGAAATTTAATGTAACAATATCCCAATGACAATTATCTGCTGTAACCTCATGCTTCCACTTTTTTTTTTTTAATAATAATTTATTGTAATAATAATTTGATTGAAATCTTTAAAAAAATACACGTTTTAATAACTTTGTCCATAGGAACTACTTATTTCGATCTGAAATAGTTGTTTTGTTTTATTCTATTAGTTTTCTATATATATATTAGTGAATAAAGATATTATTATTATTATTATTTTGTTGTTATTTCTTGCTTATCCTTAGAACTTTCAATGTTGCTAAAACAAGTTAATAAAAAATAACTTAAAAAAAGGACTAAATATTTGTTTTGACTCTTTTTAAAACGGTAAATTATGGTAATGTTGCTATTAAAATAAACTTCTGTAACATATTCCTGTTTTCAACACAACAATGATGACAGCAATTCTTGAATGATGGATTATTATCAGTAAAACAAATAAAACGTTCGTCTTTTAAATATTTTAAATTAACCCGTATGTCCACCAATCCGCACTGAAACAGCGCGGTTGAGTATGCTCTAGGCCTAGATGTAGGCCATAATAGCCTATAATATAGATTATAATAGGAGATAATAGCCTGAATTCCTATTTCTCAAAATAGTTTGCAAAGTCAGTTTGAATATGCTCCGTAAAGTTGGCATCTGGAAGGAATAAATAAAATATTTTATCACATTAATTTTGTGTTCACTTCACCCATTTTTAATTTCCTTCTAAACACAACTGAATGGAAACTCAAAATATCGACATCTATTGTGCAATTTAAAAATTGTTGTTCGTGGTTTGAAGACAGGAAGGTGGCGCCACTTGCATATGAAACAATTTTGGATTGTTTAAAAGTGTAGTTCACGGCGATTACATGAAGTTGTCGCCACTCGCATATGAAAACATTATTTTAGGTATTACAGTCAATTTGCAGTAATATATTTGTGTTTAATAATAAGAGAAATAATTATTAATACATAATCTAATAAATGTTACTATATCAAATTTTTTTTTTTAAAACTGAAAAAATGAACTACGAAATAAATTAAGTATTTCCCCGCACCGGGATTCGATCCCAAGCCTTCTGACTAGCATAGACATCAGTCTATGGTTATGGTCTAGTGGTTAGGATAGGTATCCTGGTTACGATAGGTACGAAGTATATGAAAGATTAATAATTCATACAACCGTTGTTTGTTGTCAAACCGCTCAAAGGGCGTCCGTCCAAGCTTACGACTGTTACCTTTCGATAATATCCGGGATCGACGGCTCAACGTTCCTTCTGAAGACCACATACCACTAACGATCACCAATCCAGGTTCCGACCTTGCCCGAGTTGGGTTCAATTGTGAAATTGCATGGAATGCAGTTGCCGGCCACACTTACATGAGGCGACCATCAGCCTCTGGGGGAGCAGAGCGACTACATGCGACCTCAGGCAAGACACGAGCCTATTTGAGGTTAGATGTAGATGTCCATGGGCGGCAGCGACCACTTAACACCAGGTGGCCTGCTAGCTCGTCTGCTACTTCATATCATAAAAAAAAATGCACGGGTGCGTATTTAATTTGCTTAGGTAGGTACATTTGCGGATTCCTTTCTATTTGAGACCAGAGGGCCTAGCCAAGTTACGAGACGAGTAGGTACACATATACCTATGCCGTTCTACCAATTGCTTTAAATTATTCGCGAGACTTTCTAATTTCTGTTAACTTATTAGATGCGACATTTTCTGTTAATCTGGTAAAAGGAAATTTGAAAATTACGTCTCATTGAGCTCTCAGAAAAGTGTTTTTCTGGCTACAGGCACATTCTCCACTCAGCATTGTGATCATATTATCGTCTGTTCTCCAAATGTCTCCGGCACTGCACAATTCTCGTGATGCCCTGAAGCTTCAGTGCTATGACGAATGGGATTAAGGATTTTGAGAAGATGAAAGTCATACAATATGTAAAATAGTGGATGTGCTTGATCATCGACTTAGGACGCCCATTTGACTATGGTCAGCTTGTGTTAAGAACAACGTATTAGGCATTCATAAATTAAAATTACGTATTATTAAAATGTTTGTTTTATGATGAGTCACAATCTAACAAATTCCATAGTTTTGTTTTAGTTAGAAAAAGATACACAAATGAGATCAAATATATTTATAAAATGACTATCCTATCCATAAAATCGGCGCGGGAGATCTGATGGGTCCAATACGCTGCGGTGTTATGGCAAAAAGTGCGCATGTGCGAAAGGGTTTATATAACCGCGGGCAGATCCAAATCCAAGTGCGATCCATGGACTAACGTCCGTTAGGAAACTTTACTCATTCATCTTTTCCCCAAAAGAGGGGTGCGGGGTTCGGGCCGGGCTGCGCTACTCGGCGCGTGTTACATAACCGAGCTGGGGGTGACGGCGACTGCTACTCGAACCGCCCTCGCGAGCGGTTCTATCGTACCCTGCGTAGCTAAGCGCGCTCAATTTGAATTCGAATCCTCGCTTACTCAACTCGCGTCAGCCGCTGTTGCAACTCTCGCCGGCGCCTCGCGGTTTTCCGCTACCGACGGCTTTCCAGCTGAAAATTAATCCGCGTTTTTCTAAATTTTTGAGAACTCCAAAACTTTTTAGTCAGCTCCCGTCTTACCAGCGAAAGCGGTGAGTACCATTCAAACTAGTTTTTATTTCTTTTTGAAGGCTTATAAAGTTGGGTTTACCTGCAATGTTTATTTTACTTTATTTTGCTGTTTTCCTTTGTTTTTTTAAGCTGTGCGTGTATTTCTGTTAGCTTTTTTCATAATATATCAGCTTTGATTTCCGGTCATCTGGATTAAAGTTATTTGTAACTTTAATTAACTAAATTAACGGTGGCAAAGCGCGCTAAAAATTCCTTGTAATTACTATAAACTTAAAAAAAACTTATGATATTTTTAGCGAAATGATATTATTGATTACAACAAATCTAAGTTTACTTTTGACGTGTTTCCCTGGCGGAAATTTTACGGTAGGTACGGACGTAGCTAATATAAAAAATTTTTTTTTAAATTAAGTCACACAATTTAATTAACTATAATTTACTACCTAACTACTTCGCTGATCAAAACACAAAGATCTTGTAAATTTTTACGTCGTGTTTATGGATTCTATAAGCTAAATAACAATAATCCGTCATAACAATTATCCACTCAAAAAATATTATACCGTTAATTATAAATTAATTTCAAATTATACAAATAAAAATAAAATATAAATAAATGAATACACATCCTTTATTGTATTAAAAACATAAGTCTTGTTATTATTTTATGGAATTTATGATAAGTATCTTCAAACAAATAGCGTGAGAAAATTATAATTTGCTTTCAATCTAAAACTAAAGATGCCGGTTATAATTAAATGATGTTCAGGAAAAAATCTCGTCCTATAACTTTTATTCGACACAATTTTAAACGTAGTGGATATGGGGCCGTTTAAAGTAGGGATTTCATAGCTGGTCCCAATATTCTATCCATTCAATAAACCTTAGTAAATTCGTAACTACTTATAACTAAGTAAATAAAATTAGCAACTATAAAATATAAAAAAGAATCACATAATGCAGTGTATATAACTCGTATAAGCTATACCTAAGTGAATTTAAATGTGAGGAACTAAAATTTACAAAATATACAAAATTGTTTCAATAATCTGCTACGGTTCTACGCGCGTAGTTCGTAGACATGTTCGTAGAGGTGTAATAAACAGCGTAGTATAATTTAGAGGGACTGCACCGGGGAGCTCGGGTTGTGTGATTAATGATTAGAGGGTTTTCATCTACGCTCATAATATAAACTACATTCAGCTGAATGTAAATTTGAAAGCTGCGGAGAAATTTATTTTACGGGCTCTATTTTACTAAGTAATGTAGGAACAATGTTCAAACTCATAATATAAACGACTGTTTATACGAAGGCTTTTATGAATACTTATTTGTAAAATAGTTTCATGCTGGTCAAAATCTGTGAAAGATACACGTAGCGAAATAGTGCAAACGCGAGAGCGGGCGTATTTCACATCGAGTGAGCGTTTAAGTCTTTACTATCAAGTATTCGAATTGCTAAAACTGCTGCAAAAAATAATATTTCTTAAAAAACTAACAAAATTGAGTATAAAAAATTACTTGACTACAATTGCAAAATCAAACTTAATATTTAAATTTAAGTTGATTTTAAAATTTAATCTCAACTCATTTTACTTTCTGTAAACTCATTTTACTTTCTAAAAACTCGTTTTGAAAATTGTATACTAACGAGTAAATATGACGGCTGGGAAGCTTTAGGTGAACCATATTTCGATCATGCCCACTTATGTCCTATAAAATTGATCATAATTTGTAAACTATCTATTTAGAATCTCTTAATCAATATTCATAAAAAAAATTAAAAATTAAGTAATTTCTATGAAGAACAAGGAATTTTAAACATTTTATTTAAACTTTGACCAATGACGAAAGAAGTCTCGATGGCTTTGACTGACAAAAGTTTTCTATTATGTCAAACACATTTTGTTACCAGAAAAAGGGCGTGTTACCCTCTCTCTATTTATCTCTTGCCGTTAACTGTAACACGGTCACAATTTTTACGGTCCAGTAACCATTTTTACCATTATACTTTTAAAGTGCAATCGATTCTATAAGTCCAATAATATTATTGACTTTTAACTATGTTTACACATTTCTTTCATAAACAAATGAATAACTAGGTACTTGGAATTTCAGCTTTTATTTTATCGTTTATTTATTTCTTTTAGCTTTTTTTTGTCTTCTTGTGAAAATTGCTCATTCATTCCACTGTTCCCTTACACCATTCATTGTATTTTATGCCTTCATTGTTTATTCGTATTGTTTTCGTTTATGTAAAACTTTCAGGAAGTAGGTACATCTGATTATCCATGGATTTAATTTTTGAGAGGTTTCTAAAACAATAACACTTTAATTTTTCTATGTTAGGAGTATGCTACAGATAAGTACTAAAATTTCAAGAAGTTTAATTTTACCATGAAACGTTTAAAAAAAATTAAGTATGTATATCTAAAAATAAACACATGTATAGCAATCTTAATGCATATACAGATAACGGTAGCGACCTAATGGTGACCTAAACTAATACTGATATAGGGCCAATGAGCAGGCTAAGCCGCTTGCTGGCTCGATTATTCCAGCCCACTAGTCTAAATGATCGATAAATCTAATCACTTCTCTATTTTTAGCATTCTGATGCGTTCCGATCACCATGATATATAAATACCGCACAAAGTCTCCGGAAAATCGAAACACAAATGAATTAATTCTATGATTAAAACAAGGTAAATAATAAACATTATAATCGTTCGTTAATGAAAGTATTAATGTTCAAACAAGCATATTTTTAAATTACCTAATACAATAATATCTAAGTACCTACCTAAAATCCAGTGCATTTCAGAATTTGTCTTTACTTCTTCGTAATATCACGGCCGGGCCACAGGGTGTGCAATTTACTGCCCTCGGCGGAGAGCTGCGAAACTTCTTACAGTAAATTTTCATTATATTAAAAGTTTCGCCGAGTGTAGTTCACACTCCCGCATAATAACACCGCTTTTCGCCGCTAAAGGCCTACTCTAAATTACTTTAATTTGGCTTAAAATATACATGTATTATTCGCAAAATTTGCCTTTTAATACACTGCTTTCACATTTACACATAAAGCGTGTAAAATATTTCTAAATTTTGAACAGATAATTTTGTATTTATATAAAATCTTTTTGTTCTCTCATATCTTTGTTGATTTCTCTAAATCTATTTTTTTGTAAACTGTAAGAGAGGTTTATTTTGTAAATAACAAGTAACAACTAGTCCAGCTAGTCCTCATCCAAGATACAATACTCATATACGTATCAACAATAAACATATCTAACGCTAGTTTCTAAAAATTAAATTTTTAAAGATTAAAGTGTCCATAATAATTAATATATTAAGTATGTACAAATTTTAAGATTTGAAAAAAAAATCCCCCTTTATTTTTAAGATTATTTGTTTGCATCAAAGGTTCAGGTTCATAGAAAAGATAGATAGGATAGGTAAGTTTCATAGATTTTCAATGCGCTCAACAGGGCATGGGCAGGGCGATGTGGGTCCTTTTTTTCACGAGTACCTTCCGCCACGGGGCCGGCGGTGGTGATGTCGGGATGAATCCTATCGCACCACTGCGAGGCGCAGTCACGGGAACACTTGCGCACAATTCCGCGAAAATTTTCTTCGTGATTGGAATTTGAACCCACGACCATCCGTGGTTTTTAAGTACCGGGACGCCTTAGGAACGAGGCCATCGCATCTCTTGCGATGATGGTCCTAGCCTAGAATGTCGCCGTCGACGCAACGTGAACCCGAGCAGTAAATAATTTTTTTGTTAGTCGCCCACTTCTGTTTTCTGTCTATCCATTTCTGAAAAATATCAAGAAATTTTATCACTAGATTTAAAATAATATTGCCTACTCGTAGAAATAAAGTGAGTAAAGAATTCCAATCTTTGCTGAGCTGAGATTTTAAAATTCCGTGTCTAAAGGCGTTTGTAAAGGTATAAAGGCCAGTATTTTTGGAACGGTAAATACTTCCGCATCTTCATTCAAACGGCTGGCAACTGTGTCACCGACTTCTTTAGCAGAAAGTTCTTTAAGTGCCCTTCAAATGTGTTCCATTTATTTTCATATTGTAGTCTTGTGTCTTAAGCCGTGAATTCTGAAGATATTCACTATTGCTTTATAATTATTATGTTCATTACCAACAACTCCTTTTTGTCCTTGGTGGGCACAGTTTTTAAACCAAGAAGGCCATAAGCTTAAAGATAGTTTACATTTCCTTCCTTTTTTTCCTTTAGAAGTCCTTCCGCTAGGAGCGTATGCTCTAGGCCTCTCTCAGTTGTAAGGAAAGACCAGTACCCCGCGGTGGATCATAAAAAGAGATGCTGGTAAGTTAGAAGCACGCTATATTTATAACGACAAGAACTTCATAAAAACTTTAATCGGGTTATTAGGAACATATAAAAAAAATAATTTGCTAAATCTGTTCAGCTGTTTCCTTAAAACGCTTAGTAACACATTTAGTGACTCATTTTTATTTATATAGATATATATAGAGTTAATATCCGTTGGAGCATTACAATATGTATTCTCGCGACCTCCAACAACTGCTGTTCACGCATACGAGTAGCTACGTGAACGATATATGACGGTGTAGAACAATAAAACAGCGTCTATCTGTAGCAGGGATGTAATTTCCGGCTTTAGGCACACTACGTCATCGTGTATGCCTCTGCACCTGGTGCTACGAAGAGCAGTTAGCTGTGGCCTAGAATCGAATAACTGTAGTTGTTGACAGGCATTGATTTAATTGTTACTTAAGATAAAGGGGGAGCGCTCGCCGCACATCTTACTATATAATATAGGAAAATTTAAATTGACTTTTAGCTCAAAAGAAAAAAATAATTTATATTTCGCTATTTTTAATTTTGGACTCTCTTATATGAGTTCTTATATAAGTATATAATAATTATGTTCTTGTGTCGATTTGAAGCGCTCCTTTGATAAGGATGAAGGTACTCGGAAGCCCATGGGAATGGGCGCACCGCGGAGGCCACCTGGCTCCCTAAATTGTTTTTGGTATAAATTATTTTGATATTTTTTATAGGGGTCAATTTTATGATACGATAGTTAAGCGCTAAAATAAAAATAAACTCAGGAGTAAGTAGGTATAATATAGAAAATAAATTTGATGTTTGACTTCGATACTCATATTTTTGCGTTAGATCTTGTAACGTCGCCATCACGTCTACCACTAAAAGCACACGTTTTCTGACGAGAAGTTGTTTAGTTTCTTTGTTGTTTGGTTGTTTGTTAGTCGCTGACTACTGACTACGATAAACATTTCACTACAAAACTCAGTACATACGAGTACTAAAGCAGGCTTTGGCACATGTGTAGAGGTAGGTATATTTACTTAGTAATAATTTTCATATTATTTACCTATTATGAAAGGCTGTTCATCTGTATAAAAGCAGTCACTCAGGGGCAATAGCCGCAACGCTGATGTAAAGTCTAGGGATGAAACCGAGCACTGATATAATGGATCAATTTTAGTTTTCTGAAACAGCGAATTAACTCCGCGACCCTTTTGGTATAGTGGTTATCGTGCCGGTACGCATTACGGATGGCCCTGGATTCGATTCTCAGCAGGTTATACAATTTAAATTATGAATTTTAATTGCTGTTATTGGTCTGGGTTTTAGTTTATTTTGTGTTTTTGTATGCCTATGGCAGCGAAAACACAAGGAATCCTAATATGGCAGACCCACGATGATTTCAATTATATTTTTATAATAGGTAATAGGTAACTGTAACATTTGATGTCAAGCACCGTACGCTTTTTTACAATAAAATCAATAATTGGGTTCATAAATATTTATAAATTATTTTCTGATCTTCGTTTCGCCCTTTTTTGGAAATCAGTTAAAAATGCAATAAACTGTTTTAAGTTAGCCTCTTATTTGTTACAGATATTACGTATTAACATGATCGCTAGTAATTATTTTCAACCACCAATTGACAACATTCGCTTGCAATTATGGCGGAGGTAATTTACGGTAAAACAGTTAGTGGTTGAAAATGAATGGTCAAAATTAAATTCCCGGTTTATACGTAAATAATTAGGTACAAATATTTACATAATAAAATCTAACTATACTCGTATTGAAGCGCGCATAGCCACGCTGGTAGTGTGGATCGCAAGCGATCACATGGTTAAGCAACGTCGGGCGCGGCCGTTACTTGGATGGGTGACCGCTAGTGGCAAATATCATGCGCGCTTCCGTGCTTCGGAGGGCACGTTAAGCTGTTGGTCCCGGTTGTTATCGACAGATAACAGTCGTTAAA
>DWAV01002207.1:0-11602 GCA_018231305.1 Noctuana lactifera | reverse complement strand
CCCGAGTATCGAAGTGTGAGCGTGGTGTGCGCAGCTGGCGGCACGCGGCGTGACGCACGGCGGCGTGCAGCCCGAGTGGAGCGGCGCGGCGCTGTCGATGCGCGTGGTGCACCTGCCGCGGCCCGACGCCGCGCCGGAACACGCCACGCGCGCGCTTCGGGCGCGCCTGCTCGCCGCCACCATTCGCCTCACCACAAAGAACCAGACGCGCGTCTGGACCGCCGAGTTCGTCTTCCACGGCTCGCCGGTGCGCACGCCCAACCCCAAGGAACAAGGTAACTGCTACTTCTACTATAAATAAAGGTCTTAATCGTTAACTTAATTTTTGAAGGCTCTATTCAACTTCAACAGTGCATGAAATAAGCGAGCCCCATATACAATCACATCTTATAAGTTATCTGGGGTCTATATACTACATTTAGTCCTGTTCGACAAATAATTAATGACTGTTCTTGACGTAGGCGAGCGTCGTTGCGTGTATCTGCAGTACGAGCTAGGCACGGACGCAGGCCGCACGGCCGAGGCGTTCCTCGCCGACTGGGCCTCTATCGTACACCTCTTCACTCTGCTGCATGATTTTACCCGTAGGCCTGTTCAAGGTTAGTTTTGAAAAAATTTAATCGGAATGTTAAAGATGATTAAAAATTTGAGTTTTTTTAAATATGTGGAATGATGGGTATTTGAAATGAGTAAGTAAAGTAGAATAAAATATCTTATTTAACTTTCTAGAAACTTTGCTTTATATTAGATTAATAAACAATAATTCCTCAATATTTACATATCCATCATAGCGAACAATAAAATTAATCTGGAAAATCTTTGTATACCCATATCTGTACAAGTAAATTATTTTATTGATTGTATGCATACGTGCGTGTGTATGTTTGTGTGTGTCCAGAGCGCGAGATGCTGTGGCAGGGCGTGTGCGTGCGCTCCTACACGTACCGCACGCTGGTGTTGGGGTTCGGCACGGCGCATCGCGCCACCGTGGTGCTGCAGTGGAGCGCGGCGGCGCAGCGCTACACGCTCGCCACGCCCGCGCACCAGCCCGCCGCCAACGCGCACCACCTCATGCACCATCATCTCGACCACTTCATTAACTGGTTACCATTTACTTACTAACAACTGTTATAATATAACAGATTACATGTATACTATTATAATTTTAATAATATATTTGTTTATTTTATACCATTTTTTATTTATGGTTTCTACTATCTCATAATAATCGTTAAAATTTGAAAACATTTTAGTGTTCGTATGTAATGATGACATAACCTCCATCCATCTACTATGTTACACCTACGCTGTCGACAGGTACAAGGACCTAACGTCCCTGGGCGTGGTCCTCCGCGAGACGTACCAGCCGCTGCTGGCGTTGAGCCGGCTGCCCGCGCTGCCGCAGTACGGGCTGCACCACGTACGCACGCTCATGCCTACGCCCACCTTCACTCTGCTACCGCACTCTTGGCGGAAGGTACGTGCAAGTATAACATAACAATTTTGTATCCTCAGAAATCGATGTTAAATAGTAAAATTTTGAACGTAAACTGTAAGAATTAATTTTTTGCCTTGTAAAATTAAAAACTTTTATTATGCCACATATTCGACCACAATTTATTATAAAGTTCGATAATGTTCACAGATCAGGGTAATATACGCTGGTGCGTATTCACTGGAAGTGGCAATACGTGGTTGCAACATGGTCTCAATACGGGATGGAGCTTACTCAAAGTTCGACAGGAGCACTGTCGTAGATGAGTTTGCACCTGCGCAAGGTCTAAGAGTAAGTATATCGCAGATCAAATTATGAATGAAGCACCAGTCACGGTATTTTAGGAGTTAAAACAAATCAACTTTTTTTTGTAGGCGTTCCTGTCTCGATATGTGGATGATAACGTGAATGCAAGATTACTTGCAGAGGACGATAATCCACCGTCTCCCATGTCGCCGATGCCACCAGGTAAATCTATTTCAAATATTGTTAATGTATTAAAAGTAAGAAAAATGTATAGGTAAGTTAGTCCGATTTTTTGTAAGTATTTGAACAATTACCTCTGGGTCTTTTTCCAAAACTAAATAACTCGCATGTTAAATATACTGTTAAAACCAATTCATTTCGAAATCTAGAATGTCCACAGTAGGAAATTTCAGTTTACCATAAAGCTTTTAAATTGATGACGCTGTGTATGATGAAATCTATTTAAGATTTTGTTTAATGTATATGTATGTATGTAGGTGGTTTACGTTTCCCGGCGCCCATGACCCCACCGCAGCCGCACACGCCGCACTCAGCGCCCGTAACGCCTCACCCTGCCTCACCCGCGCAACATCAGGTACCGAACTACCATTGTCACACATCAATTCTTTCTACAGTTATAGATATAGAATTAATATATGAAATAAATATAATCCGTCACTGTCCAGATGGGTGGCGGTTCATTCAACCTGACGTCTCCGCCGGGTGCGAGCGGCGCGGGTGGGGGCGGCGCAGGCGTGTGCGCGTCCCCCGCTTCCCCGCTGGCGCCCTCCCCGCTGGCGCCCGTCGCCTCGCCGCACCCGCCGCCCACATCGCCCTTCACCGCGTGGCCCGCCTCGCCATCCCTGCCACGGCCCTCGCCTGGACACCACCCATCGCCGCGGCACCATCTCGATCATAAAGGTAAACAATACGAGTACATATTATTGAGATAGTACCTACTATCTGTACGATCGCGTGTTGTTTAAAAGCATACAGTTTTATAATTTCAAATTATTGTAGTGGTCCCGGTAATTGTTTGGGTTGTAAATTATATTGGTTTTATATAAAATACATAATTAAACTTGTGTAATTTATTTAAAAAATCGGCTATAGAGTAATGCGTTTTGAATAAAGTAAAGTTTCAATACTCTTCTGTAGTTTTTATATTTAGTTTTACTCTTTATCGAATCGGGTAGCTTGTTAAATATGTTAGGTTCCATGCAAAACACAGTTAGTTGATTAGATTTTGTTTTTGATAAAATTTAGTTTTATTTTTCTGTTGTATAAAATGATGTAACAATATCCTAAAACGCGTTGACAATAAAATGAAAGTGATGTTATTGAACGTGTGTCGTGTGCCGTGTGCCAGGTCCGCAAGCGAGCTCGTCAAACCGGTCGGCGGGCGCGGGCGGGGGCGTCGCGGGGCGCGCGTGGGCGGGCGCGGTAGCGACGCCGCTGAGCGTGGCCAAGCTTGAGGCGCTGTGCACGCCCAGCGACCCGCCGCCCGGCGCGCCGCCCGGCCCGCCGCTCGCGCCTCTGCAGCGCTTCCTCTCCTGCGTCTACATGAAGCGCACGCTACAGCGGTTCGTGCAGCAGGAGGACTTTGTGCGTACTCGCTATACTATGTGTACAGTTTTACGCAGTATACATTCAATACCATACTACACACACACACACACACGCACTACTTAGATAGAACATACTAAATAGATTGTAAACATTTTATTCCTATCATCTTAAATGAAGTCCTCCGTACTAGACACAATATGTCAGCCAACTATAACAGACGACACTGATTCCGTGTGTTGACTGTATTGACAGTTGACGCTAGTGTCGGTGGAGGCGCTGAGCCTGACGTTCCGGTGTGAGAGCGCGGGGCTGGCGGCACGCGTGGCGCTGCACCCGCAGCACATGCAGTCGCTGCACCTGCAGCTCACGCCGCTACCTGACCACAAGGAGAACTGGTCCGCCGACGATTTGCAAGTCAGTCTCGTCTCTCCTTACTTAACATATTAAGATTGCACTTTTCATTCACTGAGTCACAGGCTGAGATTACAATGAGAAGATTAATCTGAAACGCTTAATTTATAAAAATCTTGTGTTATCTTAATTGTGTATGGTATAATAAATAAAATAAATAAAAACATTTTTATTCGTCATAAGGTATTTGTACACTCGATGAACGTCAAATAACACTGTACATCTGCTTTAGGCGCCCTTTTGGTTAAGGTAGGCCGGGAGAAAAAAGCCGGCGGAAAAAACTCTCGGCACTGATGCGTATGTGTTTGGTTGGGGTTGATGTTAGGTGATGGAGAAGTTCTTCGAGCAGCGCGTGGCGATCGCGCCGTACCGCGCGACGGCGCTGCAGGGGTGGGGACGCGCGTGGGGCGCGCCGGCGGCCGCGCTGCCGTCGCTGGTGGCGCTGATGCGTGCCGACCTGGCGCCCGTCGCGCCCGCGCTGTGGACGCTCCAGTGGGCGCTGCGCATCCCGCCCGCCGGCTCGCAGATCGTGCCCGCCGGACAGCCCGCCGTGCTGCTCGCCAAGCACAAGATACTCTTCTTTGTACGTTTTGCCATTTGTTTTTTCTTTATTTGTATAATTGTATAATTACTTCTTTGCTGTCAAATTCATCATTGAGTATCCAGTACTTTGCTTATTTATAGCAAAATACATGATTTAAAGCACGGTTATTTGCCTTTTTAATTTAACAGCTTTCCAGATACTAAAATAATTTGTGTTGGTTCACATCTTGTACCTTAATTGTCATATTTATACAAAATGTAAACTAGACTATAACTTCATCTTTATATATTCGAACATCAACATAATGGTCATTAGTGTAATGTTTATTAATGTTTATTGCTGTTAATGATTATTTTTTTTATATTTTCAGATATGTCTAACCCGAGGCGAGACGCAATTAGTTCTTCCATTAGTTTACGACATGCAGTCAAATGCAATGCAAATTGCAGAGAGACGCGACGCACAACAGCCCCATCTTATTGCTGTTAATTTACATCTGAAAAGGTATATTTGTTTTGTTTTTTTATATTTTATGTTAAAAAGTTTTCATCAAGAGATGATTACTCAAGAAATTATGAGTGAGATAAACAGTAAGCAGTGAATGTGAGTAGTGTTATAGTTGATTGGTGTTGGTATGTCGGCAGGTTCGCGGAGTTCAACCAGTCGCACGGAGAGTGCATGCTGTGGCCGGGCGTTCGCGACCTGCTTATCAACTTCACGCTGCCGCAGGACGCGCCGCCGCCCGCCGCCGCGCCGCCCCCCTAGCGGCGCCGGTAGCCCCCTCCGCCCCCCACTCTCCACTACCTGCTCGGTGACGACTGGTGACTGTGACGCACCTTGTAGCGCGACTACTACAACACGGTTTCATATTGCCGATATTGGACTGTTTTAAGATTTACATGCTAGTTAGTATTGGTTTAAAATAACATAAAAATAATTAACCTGTCATGTCATCTATATGTATGTGTAAGATAGTTTTATTATTGTTCATTCAAGTGGAATATCCATAGGCTTTGTAATGAGGTTATAATATTAGCTTACAGAAAAAACTAAGTATATTTACAAGTATGGTAGTTCTGGTATGTTATGTTAATTTAAATACCCACTAACTCAAAAAATTTATACATTTAAGAAACATTTTATAAAAAAATGGTTATTTTGTTGAACTGTAAACTTCAAATAGGTATGTATAATGCGGCAATATTTGTATGAAATTGTACTATAAGGTTTTAGGGTAAAGTTATAGATAATGTTCTAATTTATTCGCAACTATCTGATAATACGAAGTAATGTCATCTGTAATCGTTAGTTAAACCAGTATAATGTTGTAATTAGTTTAACTTGAAAACTTTGATGCAGTTCACACGTGGAAAATAAATATAATGGTGTTAAAAACAAATTCCAGAATTACGCATTATTTAAGTTAGTTCGGTAGACGAATGTATTCTGCCATTTTGCCGCCTCGCTGCAGTTGTGGGCAATATATGGCCTCTGCATAATTTTAGGGGAAATCGTTGCGGGCAACAGTATTGTCCGTCTACAAAAATGTATTGTACCTTTTCATCTCACTCTCTTTCTCTCAATTTTTTTTGTTTTATAAATTTGAACTGTGTAAATGTGTATAATAATTATGTAATAAACTCAGATTTCAGTACATTTTAGAAGTGTGTTTTATTGTTTTTTGCCCCAACGAAAATTGTTTTTGCACTTACGTACTAAAAGTTCTTGGGTATAGATATTTATGATCTCATATTTAACAATGCAATTGTCATTTTGACAGATAAAAGTCAATAAATCAACTAATTGACACAATTATATAATCATCAAAATTTCAAAATTATTGTATAATTAAATGGGGAATTGAATATAATAATATTTTATACGAGAAAAAATAAATAGTTTTCTAAATTACAGTCAACAATATGGCGGCTAATATGATAAAAAATATTAATTCAATGGATACTATTTTAAATTATGATAACAAAGATCTGGTATGCTAAATTTTTTTAATGTTTCCTTTTATTGACCACCCAATACAATATAATGATTGTATTACAGTTCTGTAAACTATATTTGGAAACAAATTTTACATTAATCTTGATAATCTTAGACAATATTTCAATAGCATGTCTATAGGCGGTCGCTTTTTGCTGCTTTTCAAGTTAGCGGCGACTAGACTAGTGTTAACAACTAGACTTGTGATGTATTGATGTCCATCAGCAAAGCCAGTGGTCGGTGGTGTTGTCGACGACACACATTCCGGGCATGGACAACGCGGCGGGCGGGGGTGCGCGCGGCGCGGGGGTGGCGGGGCGGCGGCGGCTGCGCTGCGGCGCGCTGGCGCTGGCCGCGTGCCTCGCCACGCACTGCCGCCTCGCTGCCGCTGCGCTCACCGGCGGCTTTTGTTAGTACGACCGTCGCTTTGTTTCTATCATCTTAACTTTAACAATACCAAAATCTAAATTTATTGCAATTTCGAGTAGAATACTTGTGTGTAAATAAATAGCAGGTATTCTTGATAGGTCTCTCCTTTCGCGAAATTGTAAGTAGTTTCTGGTTTCCCTCAATTATTTTTTAAGTTTTCTCATTTTAAATGGCTACAAGCTGAATTTAATCAAGTTATTTAACATTATTTAAAATACAATACCTACATGATATTAATAGGTACTCTTCTATCCATTTTAGTCCTGTTCCTGATATTCCTGTTGATAGCTGTGTGTCTACTTGCGAACCCGTTTCGACACTTCGAAGTGTATCTTGGTGAATGGAGCATTAGCGGCCCAGGGAGAGCGTTTCGTATTATACCCATTCTAGATGGTGAGTCCATATCTGGACAGTTCTTATTCTATCCATTTCAGAGGTGAGGTGATAGTAAAGTATACGTAGATTATATCATTAACGTTATTTTATAAAATTGTAGGTATTGGATTTGCAATTGGTATAAATGCTTTAGTGCGAGCTATTAACTGTTGCACAATTGCGTCAATAGCAGCCATTTATGTGAAACATTCGGTGGCCGATAGTAAGCTGCCGTTTACATATTGCAGGGATTTTGAGCTAAAGCCTTACGATCCAATCATCAAAGATGCTAGAACCATTATATTCAGGGAGGTAATTACTACATTTTATATAACTGCTCAAACTGTCATTAAATAGCTAAATAGGCATGTCCTGCTCAACCTGCGCTGGTCCAGTTCGGGCCGCACGAGCTACTCAACAGTTGCAGTGGAGTATGTAGTTCGTGCTATTCTCGACCAAATAAAAGAATATTTTTTTATTTTTCTTACAGTCTGGGTTTCCGTTCCCAACTGATCATTTATATGAATATGACGAGGAACCAGAACAAAGTACCGTTGGCTTGTTTGAGTTCGCGTGGCGTAATGCATCAAAATATAGGTACCTAGTTGCAATAATTATTATTTAACATAAAAATTTATCATAAACAAATTCTTATTCGATTTTATATTTAACAAATGAGTTCTTTGCAGAGTATCTGAAAAAATAAGAGAAGGAAGCGATCCGTATCAAATAGAAATGTGCGAGGAGAAATATACTACGGGTTATCCTTCTTTGTATAGTACTCCTGCATACAATTTTTTCTAGTGCGTTATGTAATGTCAATTTAAGAATTATGTTTTATTCTGATGCTTTAATTTATTTTGACACTTCTTTTCGGTTTCAGCGTGGAGGTGGTTTCTTATCGTTCAGATTACAACTTTGGCCAATTCAATATACCTTTGGTACTAAGTCTTATTATGGTTTGGGTTGTCCTGTGGATCATAATGATTGTGGAACGATTAAATAATGGCAGAGTAAGTTGAGGTAAACTTTGCTTATAGGCATGCATTTTAACCGACCCAGTTATTTAACAGTAGGTCCTACTAAATAATATAAAGTATAATATATACTACAAAATATATTATACTAATAATATTTATGTACCTACTAAGTTGGTACATAAAATTTATTAGGAAAAAATATTTAACATCGACGTTGGATTCTTTGCGTTGTATCCAACGAAACTCCAAAAAATTTTTAGGTAGGGAAATTACTTAGCGAGTAGGTTTAGAACTTTTCATCCACTTAACCCGGTTCCAAGTTTGTTATTCAAGTCAAGCAGCCAATAAGAATACGAAACATTTTTATCTTTTGTCAAAACTTGGCTTCTTTCAAATGTTTCAGTTAATTTGGAATAATATGGACAGTTGGCTGGTGGTCGTTCCGTGGATATGGGTAACTGTGTTGCTGATAACAGCTTTTGTTAATTTAGCAACTAAGGCTAGACCAATGATCAAATTATTTCGGATTGGAACCAAAGATATTATCGCTGTACGTTGGTTTGGTATTAAAGTGAGCTGTACTCTATTTGCCTTTACTGTAGAGATTTGCTTTTCATGGGTTCAAAATACTATTTTAGGGTTTAGCAGATGCTTTCGAAGTAGCGCTCTACATACATTCGGCAGGTGTAGGCACTGAAATAATTCATGGCAAGGGGCTGAATCATTACGGTAGTATATTAATTAAATTTTTTTTATTAAGTAGATACGTTTGTGTTTTTATTTTGTGATGTAACTGATAGAAAATGCCTTGTGGTGGGTCAATTGTAATCCACAAAAAATAATATCGTAATATTTGATTTTGTTTCTTTATGCTTATAAATTATTTAAGGATTTTTATAGCTGCGGGGCATATTGATCAACATCTCAACAATGAAAATGTATGGCAATCTGGTTTATTGTTGTTAATGGCTGTATTGCATTCTTCTGGTGCAGCTGTCTGTGCACTTATTGATTGCTTACAACCTAGTATTAGAAGTCACTACAACATGCAAGAAAGTAAGTTTATAGACTTAAGAGAACTTAGTATAATTTTAATTGTATATTTCATTTCTTACTGGATACTGCATTATTTTTAGGTACTGTTTGGATCATACCAATGTACTCAAAATGTGCATTAGTTGGTAACTACTCGCATCTTGCGTAAGATATAAAATAAACGTAATGAGTTTTTAATATACTTAGTTTATTTATTACTATTAGAAAAAAATATTATTGTTCTTTTAGGACTACATTAATTTTTGGTGGATTGATGTTTTCTTATATGACAGTTGCATATGTGTTACTTAAAACAGCATTGCACACAATTTTTGAATACAGGGTGAAATTAGTGTAAGTACATCTATATAGTTATGAATGTGTGTACTGGTATTATTATTTGATTGCAACCGTTTAATACAAGAACAGCAGTTCTAACGTAATAATTATATAGTTTTGCAGAACAGTTCATAGTCGCTGGAGTTATAATGAGCTGCATGTTTTTAAGCTTTTTGAGTGCTACAAATGTAAGATATGTTTTTTTTTAAACTTATTGCATTTTTTGTCGAGGAGTTTTTAAATGTTTTCTATTTCGATTAACAGGGTGGCATAGCAATATTGGAGAGCGTAGACGCTATAATGTCAGGAGTCACAACCCCAGTCGTGTGCCTTCTAGAAATGACTGCAATTCTTTACGTTTACCGTGGACACGATTTCATCTCTGACATGAACGTCGCAACCGAAGACAACGCGTGCGCTTCACGAATGAACACCCAGTGGCAGCTGATGCCGTTAATTGCTTTAGTATGTTTTATTATTTTACTAATGAGCTAATAATTTTATGACCAAAATGTATTTTTAACAATTTAACAGAGATATACGTTTAATGCGTAGAAAATGTTTGTTCAGGGGTTAGTGGTGATGAAGGCGTTGTCACTGGCGCACTCGGAGTTGCCGCGCGCGACTATTACGGGCGCGAGCGCTGCGCTGGCGGCCGCCACCCTCGCCGTGCCGTTACGCGCGCTATTCAATTGCGTCAGCCTCCTGCGCACTACACGCCGCACATAAGCCATCGTACAACCGGCAACAATCCTAATAACCCATTTACTAGCAGACCTAGTCTTACGTTTGAAGTACATAAAACTTAAGGCTTGAAACAGTGTGACGTGTACGTGTAAGTCTGTACTTAACCCCAATCACTAACATTTCTAAACTCATATAGTTTGTATGATTGATAATAAACTGCGACGCGAGCGTATTTGTCACACTTGTGCACCATTCGTTTTCTTAAAATTGTATGCTAGTGTTTTATTAATGTCAAATTTATTAAAAAGGTTTATCATAAAAAAATTAATAAAACTATAAATTCGATTAAAAATAAACGTTTATTTTTTCAATCATTAAAATATTTATAAATATAGATCTTTGTACAATGCATTAACCTGCATACACATGACAATATCGATGCTTAAGGGTAGCCTTTGAGCCTGCATCGAAGGTTGAACGTAAAGATAATTCGAATCGTTTAGTTCGCTATAAAAGTCGCAGATGCCTATGTACACAACTGTCGCAATTTATATACCGACAGAGCCGAGGGGCATTCAACTTATCGTATTAAAAAGCGACGAGGCAATACTAGGAACGCTTTACTCATATACCAGACGGATAAGGTAGGTTATTAAATATCAACACTGCTCTAACCTATTTCAAGATTAAATTAAAATATCACAATATGTACATATTACTCCAGACTATCAATAATATCAATATTTGTATGTGACATCAAGTTAAAAATCGTCATAATCATTTGACGAACATATTACACAGATCCCAAAATTAGCTGTTTGGATAGAGCCGCCATAATAGTGGAGATTGTTGAATACTTTAGGGTTGATATAAATGGATGAAATATTTGTAATATTTATTAATTTAATATGGTCATTTTTGGCTTATTGGAGTTGATTTGTGAAGACAACTCATAGGGATTCGAGTTTATCGTTTAAATCATTATAATTAAATTACAACCTATAAATCAATCTCATAACATTACACCTTTACATTTCATAATAATACTTTCCAATAATTTATTGAACCCGTGCAATTCCTCGATTCTTTCAATCACAAGGCACTTTCCACTAATGACTACAGATCGGCCTCGCCCAATACTATATTTGTGCACAAATAAATTACATTTAGTTGCTGCACCCCTGCATCATAATCATAAATCACGTTTATAAAATAGCACTGGTTCACTAAAATATAAGCAAAATTCACAAAACTTTACACCAGATTTGTGTCCGCCTCCGAAAGTATCACAACGGTTCGACCGCACCATAACTACATAATATCTACATTAGTCCCGTAGCACTAGTGGGAGCCTTAAAACTTTGGTTCAAAGTGGTCGCAGACGCAGACTTGACCGGTGTGGGCGTGGCTGTGGGTGTGGGTGGCCGCTGTCAGGCGAGCGTGGCGGTGCGCCGTCAGAAGCGTCGCAGCGCGGCGGCCGCGGCGCCGGCCTTGCGC
>DWAV01002206.1:0-11607 GCA_018231305.1 Noctuana lactifera | reverse complement strand
TTTTTTTGATAGCATTAATAACTTCTACCCACATGGCAATACATGATATTATTATGTCACTGAATAAAATGTCGTTTCAGTATAGTATGGTAATTGTAAGAATGAAGGGAATGCAAAATATTACACTTAAGTTACTGGAAACGGTAGCCGCTTTAACTGTATTTTCAGTATTACTGAAAGCGATTCCCTTTTGCTCTCGCTTATATCTTTGAGCTAATTTATACGTAAACTTCTAAAGGTGCAAACTGTCAAAGAGCGGAACATTTCCACCGTTCATAAATTCAAACTTCATTCGAGATTCATGTCTCCCGATGTCAGGAACAGACGCCCTCCATCATCACAATCTTATGTATGAATAATCCCGTTGCGCCAAAGTTACAAGAGGCTACTTTGGATCTTGCTTGAAAGTTGTTGGTTTTCGGCCTTTCGTTCACGGTTACTGGGGTATGCGGTGAGCTTGAACGTCTATGCTTTACGTTTACGTGCTTACGTTTTTAAATGAAGTGTTTTAAATTTATTTTTAACATTTTTTAAATGTCAAGTTAACGTTTCATTACTTCATTCGTACAGCTGCAATACATGACTAATGTACCTATCTTAAATTTCAGGCTTTATATCTTATCACAAATATACCTATAATATTGTGAAAAAAAAAACAAAATCAGACATATATAAAATATTTTAATGACGATGAGAAATCATTTGTCAATCCCTGAAGTGGCACCCGGTAGGAACTCATCTTACAACGTAAAGTTTTAAAGTGTAAAAAGGTTTCCGCGATATGAAAATTTCATATTTGAATTCAATACTGAAGCGGGTTTTACTCGTATGCCTTGATGTGACGAGCGCTGCGTAGGTTGTGATGCAATGGTTGCCACATATTTCGCTTTTATTACATTTCTCGCATCGAGCGAAGCCGAAATGAAATTGATTTTGTATCATTTGTTGATACAATATAACATTTTGAAAATATTATAAAATGATGATGCAGAAATGTTTTAACTTTTGTAACATTAATAGTTACAAAGCTGTGTATATTATTATGTACCTACTTTTAAAAATGTATTTCTTTATGACCCATACATTTTCTATTTCTATATTAAAAATTTGTATGACACCTTACAGTCGTAAGTTTTCTCCAGAGATCAATATATATGTTCTTATAAGTCTTGCATGTACTAGACAAAACACGTGACTAAAATTCTCATCATTTCTACTCACAATATTTCTTCAAACAATATTTATTGCGCTTCCGCTCCTATTCTACCGTAACCTTTTCCTCCTAAAGTTATTTTATATTTCTTATTAAAAGTTCCAGATAATCTTATCTAATATCCCCTGCCGTTTTATACCCATACATGGTTAAACGTTTATAAACGTATTTCGACATTAATAATAAATAAAAAATATTACCGACACAATAAATATCATTACTATGAGTATTTCTCTATTGAAGATTTTTGTGAATGTGTAATGCAAATTCCAAATAAAGAAAAATATATTGCGAGTAACGACAGTTCTCACATAAGCGGGTTTCTGCTTACTTTTACTGTCTGTTATGAAGTAAAACAGTCACGTTCGCTGGAATTTGTTGTTATACACTGGAGTTCTAAAAGATACTCAAAGACGATACGATTTCTGTGTGAGATATTCCTTCAGAACCTGGTCGTAGTTTGCAGAGTTAACTTGAAAGGTAATATATAAGATAGATAAAAGCCAGAATATTTTTTATTGTCAATTATGGTTCGATCGACAACAGATTTAATTTCATCATTTTACCACTACACGTGTCATTCATGGAGATGGTAGGTACATTCTCCGATAATTAAGTCTATCACCGCGACAGTGGAAAAAGAGTCTTAATATGTATCAAGTAATAGTAAACTAGAATTAACTACTCTATGTGCATAGAGATAGAAGCTAATATTTCTATGTCATCAACATCATACGAAGCGCCGCGCCGTACTCCAATTAACGTACATCGCAGGCAATCTCGCCGGAAATTGTCGCTCACTGGCATTAGTACTGCCCCGGAAAATACACTCAACAATCCACGTCACTGTGAATTCGTTTCAACGTTGTGTGGTAAAATGACTTTATCTGCTGATATACACTTGGTATAAATATGTGTGTATATATGATTGGACGAGAAGTTTTTAAGCACTAGTATTTAGGTAAAATGAAGAAACGCAGCCATTTGTCACACCGTAGTTTCATATCACGCTGTTGACAAAGCGGTGGGTTTGTACTTTATAGCTGTAGACATTTTTCTTACATAAGATTATAATATTTATTACGATGTTTTGCTTAATCAAAGTAAAAGCCATAATTACAAAATAAGAAAAACTAGAGGTCACTTGTAGGTTAATATTCGACCAATTTAAATAAAATAAAAAATACTATTTAAATTTTATCATCTGCTCCCCTTTCCGTAAGAACTTTAACTATGACAAATTTCAGATTCCTCTGTGCTGTGTAAGGTTCTAAAAAGGTAGCTAAAGTCTTGAAAAAGGACATTCATATTGTGCAGCTAAATTAACGTGGAAAATGTGAGGTCGTAAGATAAATGTGAAAACACAAAAGCCTTGCTCTCCTGTTCGTTGTCACAATCGACCACCAACACAAAACCCATACTTTGTCGTGGTATGCTGCACTCGACGTGTGCTGACGTCACTCGAATAAGCGTTAGGCGATGGTAATCTCGCTGGAAATTGTCGCCTGTTATTATATCGCAATATCGGATACCTTCCATTTTACTTTACATAATCTGATGCTTTCAAAAGAGTGCATTTGATTTTGTACATAAATTTTTAAAAGCTTGTCTTGCCAATGACATCGTAGCGAACAGTAAGTTGAGCGGTTATTTTTTTAATTGGTTCAATTCATTGTATTGTGCGCTGTAGAAACGTTAAACGTGGTAATGCTTCTAGTTCAAATCATTTGTGGAGTGTAAAGTTAACATGTTGACGTGCATCTCTCTAGTTACATAAACCGACGAGTAATTTCACGGGGAAATTGTCGCAGGCTGTTATTAGGGTTGTGCTAGTTAGTGCGGCGCGCAGAACATCATTGATCGACAGTTCATTGCACAATCTACTCCGGAGATGGTGCATAATCTACACTACGAGTGCTTTACAAGGTCTTAAATTGCAAAAATGGTGAAATAGATCAGCACAAAGTGACATTCTACGAAGATATGATTTGATAACTATACGTGTATTACTAATGTTGTTCACAGTTTTGCTTTATTAAGTTATGTTTAAAATGGGTACATTACAGATCATACTAAAATTTTAATAAGAGTATTATTCCTTGTCAATGTACAATTACCTATGTAACGTAAAACAGAAGTACCATTTGACATTCATTGCCTTTGTGTAGTTCAAAACGTTGCTATGAGATCCTCAGAACGAACCTATCTACAGTCCGTTCCGTTTCGATTTACGAGCCTTATTTAGTGCTGTATTTAATCTTGAAGTACCGTGTTGTATTTTGTTGCAGTTAGATAATTTTGATCATGTTTTACTGCTACACAGCGTAGCTGATTACCTACGCCGTAGACACGTAGCCCGTAGCCCCAATGCAAGCGATTGTATGTAAGTCGTCATTAAGCTCTAGTTTTTCGACCCAGAAATGGTTAGCGCGTGACGCTAAAGGCCCATTTCCCTTTTATTACTTCCCTCACTAATATAGAGCCTTTTCAGTTAACCCTACCTTTTAGTGGGCTTAAGTTCCGTTAACCATTCTTAACAATAATGTTACAATATAAATGTATACTAATTATTGAGTTTGATATTGAACGCTAGATGTTTTTCTTACACCTAAAATTTTTTCTTTTCCTTTATAAAAATGTATTTTTGTGTTAACGAAGCCTTGGAAAAACAATTTTTGAATAGGTACATATTAAAATTTATTGTCTGTCAGTATAATTATTATTTTTCAAAGGGTTTATTATTTTACAAAGACTCGCAAACACTTTGGAAACACATCACTATACACTATACAATGATAACAACAAAAATATACTGAATGGTATAGTCAACTAAACGAAATGAGGGTCCAAATTGATAGATTGCAATTATGTAAATAGTATATTTTGAATTTAAAACTCCAAACCAGATTTTAATTTGCTATAGCTGCCTAGTACTATCCAATCAATAGTATCAAAGCAATAGAGGGCGAAGAAGGTCAGTAGCTCGATACACGAGTGACTAATGACCGCGAGCGGACACCGTGTAATAGAAGTGTCTGGATGGACATAAAGGTAAACCGTTGATGATAAGTACTATCATCACTTATCCCATCATCATAGTAATTCAATTATTATAATTCCTACATGGAAAATAAACTCATTTTGTAGTTCGAGCTTGTGTAAATTTATATGATAATATCCATTGCAATAATTGATTTATTGCCGCATTTGCAGCTGGGCCCACTATTTGTAAAATAAAATTATAATGCAAGGATAATGCTTTTAAATAATATAACTATTATTTAGCGTGTGATCATGCTGGGTCGTCTCGAATGTAAACTAAACACAGTATTTTAAAAGAATGTTAAAATTTGATAAATGCGCTTATTAAAAAATAATAAAGTAAAATATGTATATAAAACTTTGCTACATTGCGGAGTAAATACTTTATTTACCAGAACACTAGAACAGATTGGTGCTATTAGCGTTTAAATAAAGTACTCAGTTGATTGACGTTCGTGCGGTCACCGTGAAATGAAACCGTCCGATAGAGCGTCTGGTAATGATCGTCCGGATGGGCACCGGGCGCGCTCATAAATATGTAGTTGATATCACAATTGATTAGTGCGTGTCCTCATCGCTACGATTTACTTGTTAGCGTGAAAATTTGCCTGTAGAATTTAATAGTGTTTTAGCGTCGGTTAAGGAATAAAGTTGAGAATGCGTATGTTGAGAATGTGTATGTGATTCATTTTATGTATAATATGGGCTATAGATGACCAGTACCTACGTATAAATAAAATAAACGTGGAGTAAAATCAATGTAAATGAAACAAATATAACCTACGGTATTGCTATTTAAACGACTTGACTGTAGCAACAGGCACGATGACCTTAGTTAGCATCTTAAAATCGCTAGGCCGTCACACTTACACATTTTAACAGATTTCAGAGTTCTTCTTATGCGCCATGATACGGCCGCACACCGAAGGCTTTAAGTGCCAGTAACTCTCTGCATATCTAACGTAGTAATGTACAGCACGCAGGTGTAGGTACTATCATTATAGAAATACCACGGTAACTTGCCTCAAAATCGCTTTATTGCAAGAAACCAAATAAAGGAATCGCATGTAAGTTACATGTGCAATAAACCTTCTTAATGTCAATCGGAGCCAAGTCGACAGCCTTTGAGATTCAATGGGCTTTATACTGCAGGGGATATAAAAGTCGGCATGGATTATATGACTCTATTATATGACTATTGTCATACATAAAAGGATAGGAAAGCTTAAAGTTTGGTTTGAAATTCCAGAGTTTGCATTCATAAGAATATACATTTACCGAATGTTTGCGGTATGCAATTGTGTTTAAAAGTTTTAATGGCTGAAACCTTGTTTCCTTCTCGTAGTTTCAAGACACATCTTCTGGCACAGTTGTGCCAGTTGACAGAGGTCTAAATACGAGTACTTTCACGAAGCAGCGCAGAAGGTGCTTAACGTGATAAAACTTGTATCAATGCCCCACCTTTTGAATCAAATAATATTAAGACAAATATTATCTATACAGCAAGCAAACAACCATTTAAAGTTACACTCTCCGGTTTTATAGCTAATTTTGCACATACTTGATACAAGCTTTATGTTAACGATATGATGTAAACTTTGCGAGCGGTTGACGCGTAAAACAACACTTCAGTTGGTGATAGAATACATTGTAAAATGCGTTCGAACGTTATAACTAGCTAGCTCTCGTAAACATTCTGTAGCTTGCAGCCACTAACTAGTACTAACTGTGTTCACAATGTTACTATGGATATATGGCAGCGCGCAGCGTTAGAAGCCATTAAAAACTTAGCTATTTAGTTTGGTGAATTACTAAACGTTTCTAAACTCCATTTAAATACTTTAAAGTAATATTTTATGTCTCTCGTATATAATTGCACTGCTAATTGCATTTTTTTTTCTTTCAGAAACTTTTAGCTGTTGAATACAATTCTTATTTCTGTAAAACGGCATGGAAATCTGTCTTTATGTTTATGTATGTAGATAATATTCGACAGAAAGAGACAAATAAAGTTCTTATTATTATGTTCTACTACAATATTTTAAATTGATTTAACTTTTCTAAAAAGTCTGATTTCATGCTGACCATTAGTAGTGACGGCGATTTAACAGCATACAGACCGCAACAGAATTCTGACTGCAATTCCATATAAAAAAACTTTTCACGTATTGTGCAACACAAACTTCAATACAATTTTCCGTTGCTACATAAAAAATAAACTTTCGCTAACGTCCCACTGGCGGCAAGCGCATTTAAAATGTTAACGCGCCTCGACGCGGTCCGAATCAAAAGTAGGGCAATCGTGAAAAGGCGAAAAGCACCACCGAACGACTACCCTCGAGGCACATTTTAGACCATATAAATAGAGATGACATTTGAATTGTGTACGCTCGAGGGACCCGTGCGTGACGTATGGTGGAAATGGTTGAAAGTATTCTTTATTTTATATGTGAAAAAGTGTGTCAAAATTAAACTGGAAAATTGTTTATAAACTTTATATAATTTTAGGTGCTTATTATTACAGTTTATGAACGCCAGAAATGTGACCATACGCTTTTGAAATGGAACTATGAATGGTCTATTTTAAATCGCCTTAACCTATGTCAAAGATTTGGAGAATGACGGGTATACACATCTCTCATGATGATTTAAAGATCATTGAAGCGTTTTTCATACTCCCTGACCTTTTCATACCTTTCTTTCTGATAATATCCCCATCGTAACAAAAAGATAGTCATAAAGACGAGGTCATCTTTCGGACCATGGACTAAGATCTGAAAAATAGAAATAATATTGGAGTAGGTATAGGTATAATTGAATTTTCAGTTACATCGAAATCGATGGCCCTTGAAAGCAATTGAAACAAACGTAAAGTTATCGAGCGGGCTTCAGAGCTGTAGTGCCTTTCTCTCGGGGGAATTTGAACAAGCCTTCCAATTGACACAGTTACATTTTGGTTTATATTGGAAATATTAAAACCATTAGTCATAGTTTTAATCAGGCATTGCCTTACTATTTTGAGTAATTGGTAATTAGAATTTGGTACCAATTTATACCGCTACACTTCTTACTCGTTTTTTCGAGGTTTTTGGAAGTTTTTCGACGGTGTTAACGAACTATCAGAATAATGCAATTATTCGGGCCACCTTTTCCACCATTTTATCACTCTCCGGCCCACTTTTACTTTATTTTGCCATTATCGGATCCTTGTTTACCAAAAGGTTTTATTAACATTGTTTTACTTGATTTCAGTATGAATCAATTACTGAGGTATACAATTATACATATAAAATTTTATAGTTTTAAATGTACTAAAATTTATTTTATTAATTTTAAAGTTTGTAAACAAGAACTTTGTAATTCACAAAAAGTTGTAAGAAAAAATACACCAGAATTAACAAAAATAGATTTTTTTTAAATAAAATTAATGCCTTCGAAACTCATTGCTACTTAACTGTGAATTTCTCATTAAAAATTGGCCTTCAGTAAATACAAAGTTTTATTACGCCTATTTCATCGTTTCTCAGCTTCATTTCAGGAGTTTCATTTCAAAAATTGTTTCAGAAAGTTAGCGTTCATATATTGCGACTTCTTTCTGAAGAGTTCTAGAAGCGCGAGGGACCGGCCAAGCTAAAATTTGGACGTTAAAATACCCTTAAATTAAAAAAAAACTTCTTTTAATGTGAAGCCTTTGTAAAGAGTATGTATTTCTACTTTAGTTTCTCAAACATCTTTAAACTATACACCGTAGTAGTATCGTTGCAGTTGTTATAATAGTTTTAGGAGTAACATGCAGTCCTAAACGAGTTAAGCTCCTTACTCCGGAGCCGAGCAGTGTACCGACTTCTAATTTCCCCAGCGAGAACTCGGTCACTTAACAAAATACTGTGATGAAAACTTCTTGTATTTTAACAGTATTTTATGTAAGTTTTATGTAACCTTGGGTGCTGGCAATAAGTAGATATTTATCTCACTATTTATGAAAAATGAGGATGACATTGTACAATGTACAATGTACAATGTCATCCTCATTTTACGAATATATATAAAATATAAATTCATTGAGATATAAACTGCTAGTAGGTAATAAACTTCGCTTCGGCTTTTCTGAAGTCAGAAAATTAGTGAAAATATTAATTAGGGTAAATTACTAAATAATATTTTCTTAAATAAATACAATTCCTGCCTAACAGCGCCAGGTGTCGTCAACAAATTAAGCGTAAATCGCCTCCGATCCCTTTGGATCGTTCCAGCGCTAAACGATCTAATTACGATTAAGCGGTTAATTGCAAAGCTAAAAGAATAACGGTCTGGAACCGCTTAGCGGTGTAAATCGCCGCGAGGCCCTTCTGTTGTAACTTTGTGTTAGTGTGACTGTAAAAATATTTGTCCTTTATCTGTAGTATGTGTTTGTTTTTTAAGATTGTTTAATGGAATAATTCAAGCTTCAAATACTGTCTGCTCTGAAGGCTTTTTATATAAGTAGAAAATAATATGTTTATTAAATCTCATAAAAATGGCTTTATCTCATTCACAGATTCAGAATAATCATTTGACTTCTGCTTAAAAAGCTATTTGCTCTGAAAGCCTGCCGCCATTCAGCCTCCGCCCAGAAACATCCTTTGAATATTCAAATGCGAATGAATAACTTTTCTCTGCGGAGTCTTGAAATATTGGACTATGGCGGCTTTTTAAATTTCATGAATGGATCAAATCCCAGGGGGAACTCGTTGCATCCTCGCGCATTTATGAAGCCATCTTGTGTTGGTTAAATAAAGTGAGCTCGGTTATTAAATATACTCACCTATTTCAGTTTAGGATTTTGCCCCTGCATTGGGGTAAGCGTTTTTTTTTTAAAAGTGATTCTGAATGTCTAGGTTCGGAGTCATGTAAACTTGTTGATAAGTTCAACCAGGGGGCTCAGAAAATGTTACGGTCAAAATCTTTACTTGTTATCGGCTATGCAAGACCTGAGTTTAAAGTTATGGTTAAAACAGCTCTTTCAACTGACATTTAACAATGAAAAAGGACAAAAGTTCTAATTTTATTTACTTTATTCGGATCTTAAATATGTATTTTGCTCACGACAAATCATTGTGTTGACGTTGATGTGTTTTTCTTGAAGTGTAGGTATGATAATGTCCGCATACTGAACGGGTTAAATTGAGCGCTACTTGTATTCATGTCTGTGCATTTAATTTCCGCGCGCCATTCCTGCCAGCGAATGGACTAAATAAATACAAAGTATTTACTTTCCATTCGAGTCAACAGACAACCCGGCCCGGTCGTTTTAAGGATATTTCAAAGATATGTATGTAGGTGTTTGAGCTTGTGATATTCGGTCGCCGTGTTGTATTGTGGTGAAAAAGTTGATGCAGATTAATATTGAGTAATAAATTTTTCCTTTCGAAAAAATTTATCGAACTTATGGTTGTGAACAATATCTGTATAGTAGGTACTCGTACGATTTCAAATTTCAGTATTATATTTAAAAGGTTGCCAAATTATTTAAATTTCGATTTACTTTTTTACCAGTAAGTCGAGTGGTTTTAAAATCGTAAATAAAATTTATTTACACTTCCATAAAACAAAAATAAAACTCCTAAAAGTCAAATGGGGAAAATTCAGAACGGCGTTACATTGTTACGTTAAAATCAACCCCTGTTGCTTAACCCTTCCACCTGTCGGGCTTGCACGGGCGCGTCACGGCCGACAAACAACCCCGGCCATTTTCGCCCTCTTTTATAATAGTTTGTTTTTTATTTGAAAATTTTTCGGCCGTCAGTTTCGAGAAATGAACGCATTCGGCATTTGTTCAGTTAAATTGATGGGATTATTCAGAGGGCTGTTACAGTGTGACTTTTTCAGTTCAAATAGGTATCAGAAGAGCTTTAACGTATCACAAGATCATTATCCTTCGACTTCGGCCGCAGTATGTTCTAAACGACTGGTACCATATTTCTGTAATGGCTGCCACGTAATTTATCGTCGCCAAAGATTCGCCTCGGGAACTTCAAGATAATTAAATTACCCTATTCTGTTACTTCTCAGCTTGCCTTTATGTTACGCTTTTTTTTACCGGAACTTCCTCCAATTGTTACGTTTGTTCAAATTGTTTACGCACCCTCGCATCGAGTTGTTCGACGAATTTGAATGTAAATTGTGTTTTTACCTCTTTTAACCAAGCTGCTTATTTTTTGAATAAGTTTCTTTGCCTCACTTAGAAAGTTTAATTGTAAATCGAATAAACAATAAAGCTTTTGTATAATGTAGTAATGTAATGGTAACTAAGTATTTTGGGAAAGACATATCTATTACAAAATATCTAATAATCCATTAATCCATAAAGCTCTTTGTTTTACATTTTCTGCTTTTAAATTTTTTTAACCATTTTTAGTAAATAGCAGTAATTCTTACACAAACAAATTAAACTAATAAGGCTTATTTATATTTCATCGACCGGGTCGGTCGACGCGGGTGCGCGCGGTCTTTTGTGTAGAAGTAAAAGGTATTTAATTAAACGAAAAGCGTTCGCGTCCCGGATTGTTCTCGCGACTACCCCGCCAGCCTCGAACCCCGGACAGGGTTACCAGCAACGGGGCCCTGACAAGTGACCTATTGATTTGTTAATTGAGATGTTGACATTATTCACTATAAATTCTAAAACAATCTATCACGCCGTTGATGCACAGCGGAGAAAAGCAAAACGGTCCAAAGAAAATTTGGGATTAGTTACTAATTTGTTTCGGTTGATTCTAACAAGGATCCATAATATATATACGAGTCTTCACTTTTCAGGAATCGAGTCAATACTTACTTACCCGTACCCACATAACATAGTAACTCAATACTTGAAGTTATATCATATATTTCATATCCCGACATTACCAAATAGTCAACCCTTGCGGTAATTAATATAGAACCCTATTTACAATCCCGGTCGGACGTTCGATCACCGGATAGAAGCCTTACACACCGTACAGTCAGCTCAATTTAATGTTAACACAAAACGGAATACAGTTCAAATTAGCTTGTAACGTTTTTATTTATTACTGGTGATTGATCGCACATTAAAATGTAAAGCGATCGAAATCGAGTGGAATTGTGCAGTCATTAAATTGTACATTTACTGATGTGTTTATATGCTCCTGGTACTTTCGTTTTATAAAGAAATAGAAATAACTAGATTCCTTGACGGAATAAAATAATAGGTACTTATTGCGCATAATTGTATTAGCACTAAGTTATTGATGTATGTACCTATTCCTGGTACTCCTGATAGTACTTAAGCTATATGTAATTCATAGGATATTCAAAAAATTTGCAGAAGCAGGTTAATGACCGATGTACTG
>DWAV01002205.1:0-11609 GCA_018231305.1 Noctuana lactifera | reverse complement strand
GGTCCTGTGCCCTGTGGATCCAGCGGTTTCCCGCTATCTTCCTCAGGTCATCAGTCCACCGGGCCGGAGGACGACCTATGCTCCTTTTGCCGAGACGCACCTTTTCCTTTGACGAGTCCTTTTGACGAGACTTTTCAAATGTCATTTGGTGTTTAATAGGAATTCAATAAATTTTTTACATCGCTTAGTTTCCTCATTCCTATTTATTTAACTCCCAAATACACGAATGCCTTTTGATGTCTTACTACTTAGTCTTCACGACAGAAATGGGTGTTGATTGTACCTCCCCGATCAGACTAAATTAAACCCAAAGAGGTTTTATTAAACCCATAATATAATAGCTACGATATCCGCTGACGCTGCCACCTGTTTTGGTAATTGGCAACGTGAGGAGCATCACAGATGATTGTAATCAATCTAACATGGCGGTAACGTCCGCCGGAAGATGGTTAGGAAGTTGGATGTCGTTATTGGAATAATAATAAGTGAATTTATTGTAGCCTTTACTTGTATTATCCCCTATTATTTACAATGATTACCTATGATACCTCTATATTATTTAAATGCCTGCAACCCTTTTTATGGCCCACTGCTGGGCACGGATGTCTCCCCACAACCGGGAAAGGAGCATACTATACGCATTGGAGCAGCGTGGTAGAAATACGGGTTAATAGCCAACCCGTGTTGGATGTTGTGAAACCGCCCAAAGGACCTCCGACGCCGAAGCGCCGTTCAGTTTTTAATAGCAATGTCTATAGCTAGCAACGTACAAATTACTGAGAACAGGCGGTTCGTTCACATACAAGTAAACGTATTACATATTCATAGATGATTAGGTACTTCGATCAAGTATAATATTTTATTTCTTTTTAGAAACCGGTTTAGAAGTGGGCGGGGTGGCCTTCCCTGGTGGGGTAATTTTCCCCAAAGGTGGTGTGACCAGCGGACTGACGTCTCCAGTAGCTAGGAACCTTTTCACCCGGTCTTTCAAGTCCGTGTAGATATGATTGTCATGGTTTAATTGTGGTAGAACTGAGAGACGTTTGTCAGCTTCCTGTAACAAAGATTATTTACTGCTTTAACCGTTGACCAACCAATAAAAACATTAATCACTATGTAGGTACCTTAGTAATCTAGGTATATAATTTTCATACCAGACTTTATAACGTGTCATAAACCTTAAGGTTGTATGTAATAGCCTGCTGTGCCCATTAAACCGTAGGTGACCTGCGTGATCCTTTGAGGTTAATTAATATTGATCTCTGATAAAAGATTACATAATGTAGATAAATATTATTATCTCCTAATTTTAACTTTTTATTCTGTAAATATCTCAATTTTTTTTAAAGCTGCATTTTTTTTAAAACAGAATTTCGAAGGCGAAAAAAGTTTAAATAAATAATTCTCCTTACACACTAAATGGCGTTGGATGAGCACTTGAGCAGGAATAATAAAATCTACCCTTCAGAGGAAAATCTAATCTATATTACTTATAATACTCATTTTGCTTTAATACCAGTTCAATAAATTGAATAACATTAGACACCTAGAGTTACATTGTCTATAGTTTAAATGCCCGCCATACCCATATTGACCCGTATTTACCATAGTCAAATCAAATAAACTTTAATATTATACTATTATATTATAAGAATTTTTCCTGTTTAACTTTTTTTTGTTTTAATTTTTGAAACATAACTCAATATTGGATACCTAGACATGGTCAAGAACAAAAACGTTTGAAGGCATCAGCAGACTGCTGCAAAAACGACACGGACAGCGCAGTAGGTATTATTATTTATTATCTGCGAACAAATAATAAAACATTTTCAAGCAATTTTATAATAAGTATTATAAAAAATAACAATGTTAGTCGATCAATCTTGTATACAATATGAAAACATAGTCCTCTTTCCGCTACCTGGTTTTTTACAGGTGTACATTACAATAAATTTAAATGTCATTGTTTCTTGTTCACTTTTTTTACTTTTTACTTTTAAAATTTAATTTATTCGTAGTGAACTTAGTAAGCAAGTATGAAAATTTTAAGTTTACAATTTTTCAAGCAGTCGGGATTATTTCCAATTTTTTAAATAATTAAGTAAGGGTATGTATTTATACTATTTTTATATACTTAATGATGCCTCGGGTCATAACATTTTGATAAGTAATGTTATTCATTGACGCAACTACATTGAATATTGGCATATTTACTGTATTTGTCACAAATAATATAACATTCCATTCATTAGTTTTTGCGTGATTTGTGCACAACGAAGACAGACAGCAACCTAATAGTGTTTTCATAACTAAATTGCACTCTTGCACTAAACACACCTATTCTTCTTAAGCTATAGATTAAACTCACCGGTTTCAACACAATGATGTAATAAGTCCGCTTATGTACGAAGCGGTCCGTAGCATACGCGTACGTGGGTAGCTCAAAGAGCCCCATTAGCCCTCCAGACTCGTCACACAGGTCGAACTGCGCGAAAATGCCCAGCTTGCACTTCTTCCTGATGTACTCCAGCATGATGCGGATAGGGCAGTTTGGGTTGACCAAAAGCATCTTCTCCACTGAGAGATCTGGCTCGGATGATTGCCGACGGATGTGTGAAAGCTCCGGTTCATCTTTGTAGGCGATGTTTATGAACATCGTGTTTCAGTAGAGTGACACTTTTCAGATGTCTGTTTGTGACGTGATGTCTCGTAGAGTTCTATAGCTCTAAGTTGATATATAATTATTATTATGTGTCATATAGTTATGTTTCAAATCTGTCAAATTCTCGTTTTAAAAAATTTCATATTTGATTTTGTCAAACACTAGTCAAAGTTGGCAATTAAGGTCAAAAGGTTGAAAAAGTTAAAATAAATTTTTGAAAACTTCGCCCCAAGTACGAAAGACTTTTAAATTGAAATTTAAGACTATAAAATTGAACAAAAGAATATCTACGGCATAGGGTTAATGATTTAATAGAACAAATAAATATACGAGTATAATGTTCATAGATATAACCTACTTTTGTACCGACTATACCGACTTACTACCGAGGGATACCTATAGAACTAATTGGTATTATTTATTTTCTGCTGTAAAGTAAAATAAGTTGTACGAAAGTATAGCAGTAGGTACCAAATGGTTGTTGCGATATCGACATGTAAGTAGATAAGTAGGTAATCATTAAATTAATTAGATACAGACACAATACGTAATTCATTGAATTACACTAGCCCTAAATAAAAGAGGAGCAGGGCAAGAAGAATGGAAGATATTAACATAAAATAATTAATCGGAATACTTTAGAATCATTTTGAGTACTAGTTCGTGTAAGGAAGGTACATATTACAGTACAAACTTATATCGACAGCCTTAAAAAATTTAGATTTATTTTAAAATTTTTGTTCATTTCTTCATTTTTAAATTTAAATTTTTTACATTATATTATGATTATTAATTTAGTTCTAAGATTTTCAGCAATGTTTTTACACTTTCTTCAGAAAAATTGTGTTTTTTTCTACTTAGCTCAGGTTTACCTACTTCAGGACCAGTATTATATTACGATAAAGATATATAAAAATTACCTAACTAACATTTAAAAAATGAATTACATTAAAGTAATGTAAACCCTTGGTACCTGACAGGCTTAATTGTCTTTCATAGAACACAACAGAATTATTTATTTATATTATTCCGTACTAAATTTAAATTTACATTCAAGTGTCAAAGTTTAATTGTAATATTCTCACAGCTCAATCCAATAACAAATTCTAAAATAGAGGAAAAGGTGAGTAAATGGGTACGCGATTACACCGTGTTAATAATTATAACGTAATGCTTGATAGCATGTATTATAACCTTCCTCATTAATGAATTAAATCCGACTTGTAGTTCCAGAGATTAGCGCGTTCAAACAAACAAACTCTTCGGCTTTATATTATTATATTATTAGTATAGATGTAGAACGCAGACTTAAAACTTGTTGTAATAATCAAAAACAGTAAAGAACATGTGTAAACTAACGAAGATAACTGTCGTAAAAAGTAGGTCCCGCGAAAAGCAAACAAACCCACCTCAAATATCGATAACACATAAGATAGCTTAAATTGATATTCAATAGACTTTACTTACTGCCGATTCTTGAAACTCTCATCAACACAAAAACCAATTAATGTACTGTACAATTTATATTCAAGTGCCTACTGGGTTTCGTCAGTAAATTTCAGAACAGAAAACTTCAAAGAAGTTAAGAAGTGCTTTCAAGCACTTTCTTTAACTTTTACGAGTATATCACTTGCTTTCAAGCATGATTTTATTCTTTGATTTGATCATTAGGTTAGTTATGTCCAATTTTTACTTGAAAATCGTTTGTGAAACAGAGGTTTTGGGTGTACAAACAAAAAATAATACAAATAATAAATACAATACATTCCTAGACAAAATTACAAGAATTCCTATATATTATGCGTTACGCTTCCTGCTAATGTTGGTTTTCTTCTCCAACCAATGAAACTTAATCTCTGATTTTGCTTACAAGTTGCTGTGACGGTGATCAATTGTAAGAGTTATTTTTATAACAACATTATTTCAGTGAGAATCTATCATTTTCCATAATTATAGATGTACCACGATTTCCGAAGTGATTTGCATTAAAACAATTGACTACTCATACTCACAGACACAAACAAAAAATCGCATGTATTGCATGCATATAAAAGGTCAGTGTCCACTGCGCTGAGAGCACAGTAGCTGCCTTGACCCCAAAACTGTTGCGTTCACCCGCATTTCGACCATTTCCCAACGCTGGGAATCTAACTAAAGCGATTCATATTTCATAAGACACTTGCTTGTGCGGTGTGGTGCGTTACAACAGTGTACAAGCAATTCGCGTGCGGTGATAAGCCGTCGGGTCGCATTACCAACCGCGACCGCGTTCAGGCGCCACGCTAGTAAACAAACTAGCTAGTAACAAACAAACTTAATCTAGATCGAAAATAAATATAACCTTATTTATGTCGACGACCACTCACCGATTTTAATGCGAAATGTAATCAATGCAATGGCGCTGCAAGGAGTATCGAGTCTCGCTACCTTCGGGGTAGCAGCCTGGCCGCCCCCTGGCCCCATTCCCAGCTCATTCCAGTTCCATCACCAGGGGTCTAACTTCGCGATTTTCGTTATTCTGTTCGCACTGTGCATGCTGGAGGTAGTAGTTTTGAAGATCATCACCGAGGAGGCCAGAGATCAGGGATCCAGGAGTGTCACCTCGATGTGGTTCGATATGGATGATGAGTGATAGTGATGTGACAAGTGTTTTAATAAGACTGAGTGATTGTGTCTTACGAAAAAGATTGACACTTTACTGTTAGGATAAAAATGAAAATACCATGGACTATATTTACGATTTGAAAAGGAGTGAGCTAGGAAATTAATCTATGGTTTAATAGCCTTTCTTAACTATGGAAGAAATCAAACCCAGTAATTTATGGGACGGGAAAAATTTGAATTAGCCGTTTAAAAAATTCAGCCAGTATCCGACTGATTTTGAGTAATTAGTACCTGATAACGTAAACGAGAAAAAGTAATATTTCTAAAATGTATCCATAGTAATTAAATTCATCTGTATGAAAAAAAAATTTAACATTCAATGAATGTTTAATTACAGACCTTTGTTTAAACTTCCCACGACAAAAACGATCGAATAATAAGGAAACAAAATTTTGCGACAATAATAAAATGTCAACGACCTTTCAGGTCAGACCAACTTCTGAACCTGACCTTTTGCGAAAATTACTCGTATCTTTGAAATCTGAGAATAGCTACACATTATATTTGTAATAAAATAACTTTGGACATAAGGTTAAATCTAAATAAAATAATAAATAAATTATAATAAATCTATGAAGGGACAGACATTACTTATTTACATTTTCCCGCCAATAACCCGCCATACCCTCGCGCGACATACAAGTAGGTACTCGTCATGGAAAAGAACAAGTGTACGTTAATCAGCTTCTGTTTTGTTATTTTTATTATCTGGATATCTGTACCTAATGAGCTGTAGCTATATTCCCTATTTCCTTAAATAAATTAATCGTCATTCTTATACTATAGTAGTTTTATTTGGAACTTTTAACATTTTTAAAACACGTAATTTACACATTGCGGTAATATAAATTTAGCAAATGCGATAGTTGTTTTTTTAATATTAAGTTTAATTAACATTGTTGGACTTCTTAAACGTAGTAAGTATTTATATTCTCTATGGCTGCTCTAACCCTAAAACATCAACCAGTCATTATTCCATTTTTTTTTTTTTAAATTACCATTGTGCCAAAAAATAATTTTTAAGTGCCTCCTACGTCTAACAACATTAATTTAATTGCCCAAGAATACAATTTAGTCCACGCAAAAAAAAAATTAATCTGTTAAATAATAATTAGGTACTGCTACGCTTTGTAAGGCAAGATGATTATTATAGCATGAAGATTCTCAACGTAATTATCCGTATGCGGATTACTATCTGACCTTAGTGAGCCTTTTATCGGAACTACAGTAATTATGCAAGGGCGCTTAGTGTAATAATGTTCTGTCATAATAAATGATTTACAATTAAAACTTGAATGCACTTTGTTATTACAATTTACTATGATGTTGCATTTCCAGTTATACAACTTTATTTTATTTCATTACAGATTACATATTTTGATTTAAATACTTTTATTCATCACTAGCTGGCATGACTGACGTCGTTGTCCTATTATTACATGGTAATTCAAAAAATCAACTAAAAGAACTCTGCCTACGTAACTAAAAGAACTCCACAGCCGGATGTATTGGCGAATTCGCTGGTTTTATTCTTGTTTTTTGAAGATGGCAATATCGGCTAGATGACCGTACATAATTATTATTATAATAAAAAAAATAAAAAGAAATTCAGATCACACTAATACAGATCACTGCAACATTCTTCTGTCAAATTAAATTGGAAATATTAATGTTTGATTTTTGTGAGTTCCGCTAATCCGTTATATTCTTTTTTTATTATTTTAGAGTAATGTACCATTTTTCTTGAGCTTTATTGAACTCAAGACAATATTACTTTAGATTTACAATATTACTTTTACCTAGCAAACATTAAATAAATTATATCTAAGTCCCTTGTCTTTAAAAGTACCTTTGTTTAGGATAGCAACGCATCCACACACGAAATTAGATTATTTCCGCAAACTACAACTAAAAAAGAATTTCATTAAGTAAATAATATACTTGAATAACTCTATTCAGGGTTGAATGTTATTTAATTAGTAGAACGAACCAGTATAGTGTGCGCGACACTAATCATTTCCTTTTCGTGTAAAAAGTTTGAACCATTTCCGGTATGCTGCGACCCGGCGACCCGGAAGACTCGATACCGGAAAACAAACAATATAAGCTATATATTATGCGAGAAAAAATATATAGCTCCTGAAAGACCACGCCAGTCCATCATTCGAAGGGTCCGGTTTCGATCCCCGGCAGGGCAGAAATTTAAATGACAAATTTGGATTTTCCGTCTCGGTCTGGGTGTTTGTGTATTTTGTCTTTGTATGTGTCCATGGCACCCACGACACAGGAAATCCTAGTTTAAGGCTGTGAGTGTGAAGCGCTATTATTATGTGATATATATGTTATACAAATAAGTTATAATGAATGAAAGCATCTATATACGAGTATTAATACGTGAGAGAAAATGGATGCCCCTAACGCCGCGCCGCAGAAAAGAATCTCATATCTAAAATAGATAATAATAATATAGTCGTGGGAAAAGAGATAGATATATCTATGTGGAGAAAGAGATAGCCGCCTGGAAGGAGTAGCAATTAAAGCGAATGTTATATATAATTATTCTTTATAATAAGTTTGTTCTTATGTAGGTAATAATGGTTTTTACGTTCCGTGCAATTAATAACATTTTATCTTTTATTCTAAATCAAAATAAAACTAGTGTTTAAACTTGTAAAAAAAATTTCGGTTCAGAATAATTTATATATTAAATATACATACGAGTAAGTCAGACTGTTTTTTCTGTTTCTTTTTTTTGTTCTTTTTTGTTCTTATACATGAGCGTAACATAAATTATGTATGTATCATAAATTCATAAAGAATAAATTCAAAATGGCGATTTCTGTTTGTCGCTACAGTAAATTCCTATTACTGTCATTTCATTGGTGACACGAAAAATATTAAGACAATTCGATTGACGCTAGCGTTATTAAAATCGACCCAAACGTTTGGTCTCTAGAGCCAGAAAGGAACAAACATACATATAAATATAACATACATAACAAACATACTGGTATATAAACACATTAGCCTCCTTCACGTCATGCAATCGGGTAAAAAGGTAAAAGTTTCAATATGTTTCATCACTTGTCGAAGCAATTTAAAAAGTAAATAGGAACGGATAGCAGATATAGTAGAGGGATTGCTTAAGCATTTTCCTTGCTCAACATAGCCCATGCTCATGAAATTCGGGTGAGCAAGGTTGAGCAAGTGACGACACAATACACGCGTCACTAACTCTTATGATCAGTCAGTAATTAATACGACTTAGCCGTACTACCTAACTACGGCTAGCAACTACCAAGTGAGGCAGCATTGCACGAAAACACTTACCTTACTATTATCCGGAAACTCACATGGATTACTTATTTCGATGTTAATTTGGTTATGTTAAGTTGGTCTACTGTGAAATAAAGAATTTTGATATTATTTGTGGAACTGAACTTTTGTTGAAATTGCAATGTACTTATCTTTTATCTTTTCCCTTTGATCTCGAGTTTTTATGTTGCAAATAGTGACTGTAACCTGAATGATTAAATTCAAAATATTTTTCGACTCTTTAACATTTTATAATGCATGTACCTAATGCAATTTATTTAAGTTGAGTTACTTATGTAGTAATACGAACACTTTACATGACTAAGAATTTAAAATCTATCAAAATTTCAGCGTAATTAAATCATATAGGAACTTAAAACCTTAATTCCACACATCAGTTTAAAAAAGAACGATTTAAACTTTTAAAAGTTATCACAGATTCTATCACCTGTGCGTGGGTTATGAGTTCGCATCGAGTTACTACAGTTAGAACTCTTGATCTTAAAGCATTGCGCAAGGGTTTGCTAACGACCGTTCGCTCAGAGTTGCAGTCTCTTGCCCAACCAACAAGCTGGCTGTTGGAAATGTCTTCCATACCAGGGTACGTCGACCTTCAAGGTGAACCATAGTAATAATTACCACTCTCTAGAAGACTGTGGTAAATATTCTGTGTCTTTCTACATCAGCATGTATCAAAAATAGTCTCTGGTAATAAAAAAATACTTTTTTTGCCAAGTTTGATCATCATCATCTTACTCATTATCACCAGTATCTTCAGAAAGTTCAGTTTTTGGGCAGTGAAGTTTATCTTGAACAAGAGGAACATAGAAAGCAAACTTAAACCATAACATAGCAATTGAGGTGTCGTCAGTAATCATATACCTGCCTCCAAGCCTTTTTTTATGTCCCACTGCTGGGCACGGGTCTCTCCCCACAACCGGGGAAACCCTGGAGCATACTCCACCACACTGCTCCAATGCGGATTGGTGGAGAATCATATACCTACCTACCTATTAAGTTCAATTCATTTGGTAGGCGATACCCATTTTGGTTGATCATAAACAACAATAATAATGATATGTGAAAATCACTTCAACTTATGTACGTCACTGCTTCAAGTCTCAAACGTATTTATTCTTTTAACTAAAGTATTTCCTGGTAACAACAAAATAATGCATCAACGGAAAGGTGCAAGAAAATGCCACAAATCTTGTCCATTACTCGGCGTATACTACCATATAAAGACTATCATAAGTATACCATTTAATCTTATTTTATTAGTGACCTAGCCTTGCCTTCACTTTATCCACGCAAAATTACAGGTAAGTAAACGAAAGAGGAAATTAAACTTATTGCGATAAATATTACGGTAACATAAATATCACAAATTCTGATCTAATGGATTTATTACTTTAATAATTAATATTCTATTCATAGGTATTATGTTAATAAGATCTGCATAAAAAAACAAAATTGTAAAAATCTATCAAAACTTAACCAATATAATGAAAGTTTATTGAAAAAAGAATTAGTTCAATTGGACTTCTCTGCATTAAAAAAATATTTATTTTGTTATCAGCGTGTTATCTTATAAACAAAGAAATATATCAGCATCCAGCGTGGGTTTTCGCCGCCCGGGACGGACCGTGTTGGTGTGGCGACACCCTTTTGGTCAAATTATGAATGGTTGTAAACTTTTTTTCGTCGACTCCTAAATTTGCCATCACTAAAATAAAAAAAATCGCTACTTATTATGACCTTGTTCTTATTGTTTATTGTGAAATTTTGTCGCCTCCTAAAAAGTGCCACCCCACCCACGCTACGCCACTGCGCAAAACGGTATGCGGTAGACAACACAAGAACCAACTAAACAAACATTATACAAACTTGGCCCTGACCTCGACACGTCTACGTAACTGTTGCATAAATTCTGCTTGCATTTTAACTGTTTTATGGGCAATGGCATACATACAGCAATACATTAAATACAGCAATATTAATTTTTGCGTTATTGCGTAGGTATAGTAGAATGATATAAAAATTTTTGATTAAATTTGGTTTATGTAAAAAAATTAATTTGACAATACCCATTTTCTAATTTTTTAATAATATTAGTGTTGAATAAATGGAATCAATTTAATCAAATCATGCTGACGTTATTAAGTTTACTTGTTAACGGATTTAACAGTATGGGTTACAGACCTCGCACAGTGCGACTAACCAAGATTATTTCCAATTTAATCGAACTACCAACGTATTTTTTTATGTAACATAAATATTCTTCTTCAGGGACGAGGAAGAAGAACGCAAAAGGGAATGCCTAACCGCCTCCAGAAGTGCGGACTTCTGTAGCAGATGCGGGGGCGACAAGCACGGGGGCATCATTCCTTGCATCTGCCAACATCACAAGTAAGAAACCCTTCTCAAAATATGCACCACAATCAAATTTACAATAAGAAAGACAGATTCAATCCTGGCGAGATATTTTTTTATACCTGAAAATATGGGACGTCGCCAGTACGCGTTGCAAGAAACTTCTTTAAAGTTAATGATTATGTTTATTACTCTGCGCCTCTGTTTCTCTGTTTGCTTTTATCTATATTTCTTTATTTATCTATCTTTTATATATCTATTGTATATTTTTGTGATTGCAGGCCAGTGAAGTTCGAGTCGGGCGCGTGGTTTCTGAGACAGGTGCAGCGTGGGCTCAGCCTGATGCCGTGGTCACTGAGTACTGACAAACTGGAGCAAATAGGTTAGAACGATTGTTATTCTCTATTTACTGAACAATAGATACTTAGTTCCCGCTTTAGGATTACTTGTATTGTGGGTTACTTGACTCTTCCAATTTGACTTCGAATTGCCTTCAACCCTTTTTTATGTCCCACTGCTGGGCACGGGTCTCTCCCCACAACCGGAGAAGGCCTGGAGCATACTCCACCACTCTGCTCCAATGCGGATTGGTGGA
>DWAV01002204.1:0-11610 GCA_018231305.1 Noctuana lactifera | reverse complement strand
TGTTGTCAAACCGCCCAAAGGGCCTCCGACCAGGTGTAACGACTGTTATCTATTGATAACAACCGGGACCGACGGCTTAAAGAGCCCTCCGATACATTGAAATGTACTGAAAACTTAAAAATAAATCTCTTACAATTTCACAACCAATCGTTTAACGGAAACATTAGCAATAGCTAGTTAATAATTAGTTTCAACTTTTAAATCTTTTCACTCACAGAGTAAACTCCGCCGTTGGAGCTAGCTGGTGACACACAGTTGGAGCGCGTGTCGGGACGAGCGTCGCTCGGTTCTAGTGTATCGAACGAAGCGCCAGCTGAATGTGACTCCTCACGAACTACGCCTAATGGGCTTCGAGACGGGCTTACGGTCGCTGAAAGTTTTAACAGTAAAAATTCAATAAAAATACGATGCTCTCAAAACATGAAGCACAGTTCTTATTTTAAGATTTCATTTAGAGTTGACGACCCGTGTGGCGTAATAGTTAACATGCCGGTCTATCACTCCATATCCAGGGTCCATATCTCAATACTTTTCTTGGAAGCAAGATTAATGGTGTTCAAACTAAAAACACTCACCAGTCGTTCCACCAGAAACAGGAGATCCAGATGGCGCCAAATCTACAGAGGGATTTGTAATAATGACACTTGTATGTTGCTGATGTGGTGTAACCTGATTGGTATTACTTTCATTAGGCTCTTCAGCTTTCGCATCATTACCATTCAAGTTGGTATTTGCGCTATCAATACTACAGAGTAGGCCTCTACCTTCACCCTTCTGTACAATACCTTCTGCTAACCTTTTAATTTCAGCTATGCTTTCCCTCCTCATATCAGGATTTTCTATAACACTTTTAACATAAACTTCTTCATCGTCATCTTCTAAATCCTTTAAACTGTCTATATCTACATGTTCCCTACTATCACTCGTCTCAGTCTCTCCGTTCACTTCAGTGTCGTCTTTTGTTTGGCCTTCGGAGTCCATATCAATATTTTCCACTTCGTCTATACTGGGTGCTCGAGATAGGAGTGGCTTTACATCGAGTTTCTTTTGATCGTTCTCACTCGGTGTCGGTGAGACAATTGGTGGATTGTCAGATATAACGCTACAATCGTCTTCAAATACCTTTAAAAAATAATGTTAATATATTATGGTGTCATGTTTTTAGTTAAATGCTGCTAATGAATGGGAATTACTATGTACCTCGGGCTCGATAGCTTCTGGCCGGGGCTTCCCAGATGCTGCTGTGAGGCGTGCAATGGAAGCCGCTGTAGCTTCACGATCCTTTTGTCGAACTATTGCTTCTACGCATAACCATTCCGACATTGTTGTTTCGTACTGTCGCCTGTACGCTGCGTCCTGTTCACTTCTCTCTTCCGCTGTTGAGCCAAACCTGTGAATGAAAAATTAATTGCTGTAATATAATCTGTTCTGTAACTTATTTAGTAAACACGAAATAGAGATAAAAAAAAATTGTTTAAATGTAAACCAGTATTATTCTTAACTCTTTATTTTTTCACTAACTTTATTTTTTAATATTTGCTTCTTTTTTTTGTATTATTTACCTACCTTTGTTTTGTTATATTACTTTCACAGTTGATTTGAGAAAACTTACTCATAATATCCCAATAAATATGGCCACACTTCCCGCCTAATTTCATGTTGTACACCGCCATAATACACCAGTCTATACACTTCGTTTTTATCGTTAACTGCCCCTTGCTCATCCGTCATAGCTCGCCAAACCTCTTCAGTGAGGCCATCTTCTGCGCCTTCTGTTGAAAAACACTCAAGATATATAAAATACTAGCCCATCCCCGCCATTCTGTTCGCGTGAACTTTAGAATTTTTAGGGCCGAAAAGACTATCTTTGCCTAAGCAGATAATTTTTGTAATCAGGACCCTATTATACCAATTTTCATACTGCGAAGTCCAGAAATGAGAAAATTCCACATAACTTCACCCTTAAGGGGGTCCTTAGAGGTTGAATTTTTATACTTCCTTTCTTAGTGTTCATTTACATCATGAAAGGAACCCCTGTACCAAATTTTAAGTTTCTAAATACAGTAGTTTGGACTATAAACATTAACTGAAAATTAAGAAAGCTATATGAAACCAACCTCTAGGAACTATATTGGGATGCACAAGACCACTGAGGTGAGTTCTGACGGTAGACAAGTGGCGACAGTAGGCGAGCCAGCCGTAGAAGGCGCGGGAGATAATCTGACGACGCATCGTACTGCACACCAGCTCAATCGAAGCTGACTGGGAAAATACAACCAATTCAATAAGGATCATGTTATTAATATTTATTAACTACTAGCTGTGCCACGCGGTTTCATCCGCGTTAAGAATAGTAGCTGCTTGATAGCCTATAACCTTCCTCATGAATGTAGCCATCATATAGAAAACTTATTTTTCAAATCGGTCCAGTAGTTTCGGAGCCTATTCAATACAAACACACAAACAATTAAATCTTTCCTCTATATAATATTAGTATAGATACGAGTATACTATTACAATAATAATTTGGTCAACATAGAACCTTTTTTAAAACAAATAAAACATTATTCGGAAAGCCATTTTAGTTAAATATGCTGTTCACAAAATATGAATTGGGATTAAAATGATTACCAAAATTTCGTTTCTGCTCAAAGCTTGCAGTTTAATACCAAACTAATAAATCTAAATTTCATCAAGAATTTTCTTCTATGTAGGTATGACGTTACAAAAAGTTTATTACCTGTTCGACAATAGGATGCGATGGTGGTACCACTTGATTACCATTCAGCCCAGCAGATGGCGGGCAGTCAACAGACATGGTTGAAGAGTCTGATGAAGTAGTCGATGTGGATGCGAGCGGTCTCCGCGGAGTACGCGGCGGTGAAGAAATCACTCTCTCCAGAAGCGAATGTCGCATAGCTAAAGAATCAAAAATAATCTTTAATAAAACTGTGCTTGATTTTGAATTTTTTTTTATAGGAAATAAGAAGTAGGTAGTGAACGAAAATGCTGGCTATCTGGTATTAAATGGTCTACAACCCATAGACATCCATATTCAACCGCAGTCAGCACCGTAATTCTATCTGTAGCCTTAGTTTTGACCTAGAGTAGAGAAAATCAATAATTTTCCCCTGTAAAGATGTAAAAACATCCTCGAACATGTATTTTGGTTTTCCTTATGTCGTGTTTTCCGTCAGACTATTTACATAGCAGGTTGATGTAACACTACCTTCTCTATCACCAATAGCATTGTTGACGATCCTGAAGACATAGTCTCCAGCGACCTCTTCCCATTCGGATTCTTCTGTTTCACCACTCTCACACAGACTAGGCATAGGTCGCCGCCTTGTTTTTCCACGTCCAAAGACCTATATAATTTAAAATACTATAAAAACTAAATTAACATTTAGAAATTGAAACACAGTTCAAGAAACACAAAAAAAAACAATAACTTAACTTACACTTAATGCTATTAATTATTTGTAATTCATTTATTCCAATAAATATGTATATTTTGGGGTTGTCGTTTGAAGAATACACTCAAACTACAAAATTGAATAATTTACCTTTCCAGTACCTCGCTGTGACCAAAGTGGCGGATCTAACTGACCGTGAGGCAGCAATCCAGTTTCCAAATTGCTTAAGAACGAAAGAAGATGGCCACCTATAAAACGCAGCAAAAACAATAAAATCAACAATCATGTACAAGATAATATAAATAGTAGGCGGTGAAAAGAATATCATTTATTTTATAGCTACATACCCTTGGGAAAGTGAATAGGTGGTCGCTGCACTCCATCTTGCCCGACTAATATGAGAGCGTCGCTCGCTTGAGACCGATGTACATGGACATACACAACTTCCCATACGCAGACTTGTAATGACATTGCCCAATATACGCTGTAATTTTAACGTTTAATTAGTCAAAAATATTATTTCGACTTCGCGCGAGGATGTATCTACCACCGCCAAGAAGCAAGTTCTTGTGTTTTAGTTTCGTCTGTGTGTGACATATTCGTCTCTGTATGAAAACTCCATTTACGATCTCAGATAGGATTGTCATTGCTTTTGTGGTAGGACATGTGATCTTGATGCCCGCATGCTACTATATTTGCCACAATTTTATTGAAAAAGATCCATAGTTAAGCACATCCACCTGAAATTAGTGTACCTAATTACCTATATCAGAATTTAATTATGTGCCTGTGCAATGATCGCACATAGCACACGTGTAATAGTAAAGAGAAAATGGCGGCAGTGTATCACTATAGTGATAATATGTAATCTACTGAAACTTGCTAGTGGAGGATAGTACCTAGAAGGAAGGAAATATGAAAATAATTGTAAAAATAGCAAATAAGTGAAGAAATGTGTACAAGTCAAAACCAACTTCGGTTTTGATCATTATTTGTCATCATTTATATGATATTTCATACCTTTGACTCGCCATCGTAATGGAAACGTGTATGGGAGATTAAGAGAAAGACGTTGCAGTTTAGAAAAAGTAAAATAAAAATATACAAGCAACGTACCAATCAACACACAGAGGGCCAGCGCAATGTCGTCTAAACACCGTACAAGGGCTGGTGCTGCACAGAATACACTTGTTTTGGCACGCAGACGCATGCACTAGATGGCAACGTAGCAGGCTACATGATAATACAACATTCACAAACTACGAGTGAAATGCATTCAGAGATATAAATATGAAAAGTCTACATCAGTAGTATACTCGTAACGTAACATTTTAAAAACACTAAAACCCAGTTATGTAAACTTCTCTACTTATATATCTGTGAAAGCAATCTTAACCAAAATGCAACAAATTTTAAAATAATACCTTTTGATAACGTAAACCATAAAATCATATCTTCTTGAATTTATATTATATAACAAGAATCTCCATTAGCACTCTACTGTGTTCTAAACGATGGTAAGTCAACGCAAAGTTATTAACAAGTTTGAGTTAAAATAAATAACAAGAAAGAACGTTTCATAAGTTTCATATTGTAGATACAAAAATACAAAGCATAAAGAAATTCCAAACTTAATTTCGATAAACTGCAAAGCCGTGTCTACTAAAGCTAAGCTTATTAAAGACGAACAATAAATAAACAAAGTTCTAAATTCAATAAACACACAACTCAATCATGGTAAAATCTCCAAGCAATAATAAAGTAGCTAATAAGTTGGAAATTGTTATTGACAAAGATTTAAGAAAGTTATCAAACAATAAATACCTTTTGTCGATGCCTTCGCTTTCTGCGTAACCATTCATAAGCTGGTTCGGAGTCCATTTAATGACAAGTCCTGATGCCGTCTGATGAAGACTCAAGTACCCTGGCATTGGTTCTTCTACGTCCTTCTATAATACCAGGATTATAAATTCCCAATAACTTTTAGGGCAATCCATAAATTGCATCACAAGATTAGCAGGGGACGGATTACGTTAACAAAATGAACAACTAAAATGTTTCATTTATTATTGATAAAAAATTTTGATATAAATACCTATTTACGAGTATAAAGGCTTCAGAAAAAAATGCCTTCTAAAATTTTATATGCAGACAGACGTAGACGTACTTTCCGTCAAGGCCCGTCATTAAAATAAGTTCAATAGAAAAGCCCTACAAATAATACATAGTGGATTTTAAATAGCCTACCGTAGTTTCAATTCTCACCAGAAATTAAAGTTGGTTCAAACTCTGACAACCCTTAACGAAGTTGGATTCCAAGAATTTCCTTTCATTCAAAGTAACTAACTTATCTAACCAACGGATACCTAAGTTATTTTCGTGACGTTTGCTTTAGGCTTTTCCAATTTAAATTCCCTTTGTTTAAATGAGGCGACATTAGTCTGACGCCGAGGTAAGCCACCACAGTAAGTGTTGTGAACTTTTGATACATCTCCGAGATGGTTCGGCGTGGAGCGTTCCGCCCAATAGGCCTAGTATTTTTTATAATGATAATGGCACACCAGCCGAAATTACGTAACGCCGAATATATACAAATTTCGCGAGAACTTGTTTTATCGAGTTTTATTCAACATACGGTGCACTCCTAATTAATCCACGTCCATAAGGAATATATAAGCCTATGACTTACCGGTTGCACTCTAACATTATTTTTGCCATACAAAAGCGCTGCTCGAGAATTTTGATGCAAGCTCTCGACGTAATCCTTTGCGCTCGATGCCGTTGTGTTACCAGCACCTGAGAAAGTACAGACACAACTCAATCCATCCTACCTCGATGACTTAATTGCTCGCTTGGATAGAGCCTCGAAGTTTCCCTCCTTTCCCGAGACAATACAGGAGGATAAACAAACTATAGGTACTGTTGTATAATACAAACCAACAAACAAAAACAGATAATGTATTGTTGTACCTACACCGGGCATATTATTATATAAGAAAAAAACAATTTAATGGTAGTATAATACTCGTAGGTGAATATTCTAACTTTGTATTAAATGTTTTCATAATTCAGAAATGTTTCGATTTTTGTTTCACTGAATCTGTCGGCAGTAATTGTCATTTTTTAAATATTTTAATATAAATTATTATAATTAATTACTCCACTACTTGAAAGCGACAAATTATCTACATGTAAAACCTTTGATCATAATAATTGGACAATTTTTGTACATATTATAATATCCCTTTATTCGATAGAAACACTCCAAGGGCTCCTGAAATTTCCCTAATAGCTACTAAAATATAATTCTCTTATCCTATTTCAAGATAATAAGTTTCTCTTTAAAACCATTTATAGTTGCTAAATAATGTTTTAAAGAGCTAGTAACAAAAAGTGTAGATGCCGGAACATTACCTACCTGTACTGGCAGATCCACTGTCATCAGATGAGGCGTTCAGACTCCTTCTAAAATTGAGGATCGGCCTCCTCACAGAAGGAGGCGTCGTTGTTCCGGCCGACATTCTGTGACGTTGCACCTATCAAAAAAATTTACATGAAATTATGATTTTCTGGTTGCCTGTTTTTCTGCTACTTCTGAAATTACAAATACAACGTATCAATACTTGCCAGCTCGTCAGCCGGTGGATCGGTCCAAAAGCAAGCTGGAGCCTTAGCCTTTGAATACTCCAGGGCACAGGGCCCCACCAGCAATGAGCTGAGAATGCTTCCGTAATCGGGGTCCGCGACTAATGCGTCGCGTTCGTAATATCTTGATGCGTTGCTTACTAGGTGCTCGATGATCTTTGATAGCTGGCGCTCAAACAGTGCAATGCGGATCCAGAGGTACCTAAGAAGTAGTCAATTTAACAGACGTTAAATGGAGAATAAATTCGACTTTGAAATTTTGCCACCTAAAAAGTGCCGCCCAGGGCAGACCCCACTCTACGCCACTGGATCAAAGCATTTGACTTGAAAATTTTTTATTCGTTAGTTTAACTAACCCATCAATTAATTATATAAATACATAATATGCCTGTATATATTATTATAACGATTTCGATGTATATATCGATATCGATGTTCCTGATGATGATGATAAAACTAATCAGGTAAATAAAGTAATAATGCCCCTATGTCTTCTTTAAGATATTAGAAAAGATTATAAAGTAAAAGTAAGTTCTAAAGGACTAACACCCCTTCGGTTGTTAGACAGGTGTTACTTATAGCAGGTACAGTTGAATCCTTCTAAAATGGTTATATCAGCTATTAAAAATTATGACGTTGGGTGTGCTACAGATCTTAAGCGTTCATGATCGCAAAACTTTGAAGATTACATTTTACGTTTCATGTTTACGTTTCATACATTTCATGTTTCAAGTATACAGTATAGATAGGTATAAAAGTACAGGTACATAAATATCAATATAGCTAGTAAACTTCAGGTTACCACTATCCGACTGCAGGACAAATGTCTTTTCTCATTATACGAGAAAGACCCTTCTAGGTCGTATTGCTACGGAATACGACTACTTGGTGATCCTTTAAAAGTGTTTTCACTTAAGTTAAATGGACTATGGCGGTTTGACCTTTTAGCTTAGGTAAGGTAAGAAAAGGTAAACTCTCTTATAAAAATAAGAATTTTTTTTTTTAAGTTGTGATTTGTTGTAGTCTGTAGATGTTAGCAGTTACTGCAAAAGTGCAACGACAAAACTAGTGGACGTGTTATGATGACATTATTTGTCCGATTATAGGTAGTATCATATAACTTAAAAACAATAAGAACTACGTTTGAAGGAGTAAAATCCTAACACACTTCATTGAAACTATACCTACATATTATTAAACTTGAATACAAACTCTGTCTATAAAATATAAAATTTAATAGGTAAACTTTCATTTATTCTATCTTAGTGACTACCGATATTTCTGTACTTAGGCAAATAGAAATCTAATAAAATGTAATCTCCCGTTACGACTGGTCATAAACTGACTATAATGAAAGCAGCACAAGCAAAATGATCTAGATTTTATGATAACGGAAAAGCCACTTTATCTCGAAGACGCAAGACCGAATTCAGCAATAACTTAGTTCATGGCTGTAGTTATAGACAACATAAACCGAGAGCAATCTCGTAAAGAAGAATCATTAAAAAACACAAAGCTTTGGCCGATACTCGAGAAATCTGCCTTTGTGAAGCTGAAAACGCGGTGCTGCGTTTCGAATTGATTTCGAACAAGTTAAAGGCAATTCGATACAAAATTATAGCGACAGGCAACAAGACAAAGTAAGATAAACTCATAAAAAACCCCTTTGAAGCAGTTCCTTTTCGTTTTTTAAATACAATTGTTCTCGAATATCTCAATCAGGTTTGAAATGCATGGATTTCCAACAAGAATAAAACTAGAAACTGGCACTGTGAATTAATAGATTCAATTTGTTGCAGTTAATCTTTATTGAATTAGGTACACTCTCTGCGGCTCTACCTCCGGCGCATTCTTTTTCTGGCGCACCTAATAAATATCTAATTCAGTTTGTATCGAGCTATACAGTTTTCTAAGAATTAATTTATTTGAATTTTTTTTTTAAATACAATAGTTCAAACAAAGAACTCAGAGAAGGAAGGCATTAATTTATCAATCGTTCAGTAATCGTTATTCATAATCATGACTAAACTTTTTCTTTACCTCAAAGTGAGTCTGGACATCATAGGAGTGACACTGGGTTATGTGGGTTTCTTAACGAACTAAAACGGCTTGACGCATTATTTTAGCTTTCTTACTTTATTTACTAGATTGCGATAAAAATATGTATATAAGTGAGACTAGAAAGGCTAAGCCAAACGCTCAAGGCCATTGACAACGTGGATCATCTCAAATTGTTTCTTTTAATACCACCATAATTTCTAACATAAAAATAGCACAGAAATAAATTAAGGTGTAGATGAACGCTCCAAAAACCAATTGGGAAAAGATATTGGATTGCCAAACAACTTTTAATCTTATATAATTCAGAACATTATATTGTACGTAGTAAGTAGTATTTGCTACGAAATGAACTCATATATTGATATAAGTATTTACTTACGAGTAATAGTGAACGACACAAAATCACGGCTGATTGAAATTTTGCGAAGCGAACAAATCAAATTGTGACCCTCAAACATCCGACTATGTCCCATGCGAATTATATTTTGAGCAAGTAATCAAGGGTTCTTGTTCATATTGAAAATGTTTCTTTATACGTACAACAACGTTATTAAAGCTAGCTCGCAATCTTATTAGCGATGGATTGAATTTACTAAGTGAAGATAAATAAAATTTTACCTTGCGCTTATGTACGTATATCAATAGTATAAAATCGTTGCAGATTCTATTATTATTAATATTTAACATTACGAGTTTGATCTCTGGACTGCAGACCAAGTTTCTATTTCAAATTGTTTTATTCACTATAACGTTTACATACACTTAATGGAACGCCTGTGACTAAAGTACCATGGCTGGGAGAATTAAGAATTAAGCGGGAAAAAAATCTTGGCACTCCTTTAAAATCCTAAATAACAAATCATGCAGTAAAGCTTTTTCCTGATAGAAAACACACGTGACAGCTCAAAGTGTGCTTCATTATAATGATAATGGAGTGCCACCGCAAACTGATCACACATTTGATTAAGTTTAACACTAATACCTACTAATAGCCTAGGATTCCTCATCTATTTCTCAAATAAGCTGAAATATAACGGTATACCAGTCTTAATACCTAAAAGCAACTACTGGTGACAATGAAAAGCCATTAATCCATACATAGCGTATGTGTTGTTAGCTGTCGGACGCAGCGTGTGCTGAGTAATATAACTTTTAATTGAACTACGGTCTCGCAACAAACTCCTATACAGTTTGTTACTATATGTGCACATTGTGCAGTACATGCTAACATCAATTCACACTTTGTTGTTAGTTCTTTTAAAAGCTTTTTAGTTTGTTACTGACTGTAGCAAAAATGTTGCGTATGATTTTCAGTTTTCTATCAAAGTAATTGAGGTTAAAGTTATCTGACCAAGTTTAACTCAAGACACTATCGTCTGTTTAAGTAGCAAAAACTTGTTATCTTCTCCTATGTCAATGTATAAAAATTCTAAGTCTCTCCCTGCCTAGGTCCTACTAAACAGCGCGAGCACAAAAATATATTATCCTAAACGAAAAACTTGAATAATCAGTGTAATCATAGTAGGTATGCATCACGGATCACATTAATTTATAAGATCTCAACGTCGCGTCGTCCTCGAAACGACAGGGCAGCGTTAAAACGGATTGCCTGGCTTGTCACGCTGCCGGGACAATTTAATTTTCTCAATAAATTTCCTCGTGGAAATCCCTACCAAACGTATCTTTGAATATTTATCTTCGAGCGCGCTGTACTGTAATAGGACTTTTTGGGTAATATTTTAGTGCTAGCCACTTTTTTCTCCGCAGGTTACTTATAATGCTTATTTTTTAATATAATTTGAACTAGTAAACGAGAATAATTAAGACCTGCGCATTTGATATTCAAATATGTGGTGTAATGAAATTAGAACAATTTCAATCATGTATATTTATATTAATATTAAGATGAAGAAAATTTGTTTGTTTTATTTAAACTCTTAAACCTACATATTTTTTATCTTTAGAAAGCTACATTATTCAGAAGTGATATAGGCTACATTTTATTTTATTTTGATATATTTTGCTATTATTTTAAGCCAACACTGGTGTAACCGCTGCGCTGGTTGCAACTAATTCCCTTAGATTCCTACCTGGACTGTGGAGGTGCTTGTGCCAGCAAAGACCCAGAGCCACGCTTGTTCAGTGGTGGACGTGGCGCAGAAGGCCGCCTTTCAACTCCCGAAGCAGATCGAGTCGCCGGCGCACCCTCCGCAGCTAACACCCGCGCCGACACTAGCGCCGCTTCCGGGCAATGCTGGAAACCATTAACTTGCTTAGGTCAGTAGATCCTGGATCTATAAAACCATATAAACAGTTTTACAGAAAATTCGTCGTAAACAGTTAAAAACGAGTATTTTCCAAATATTTTGTCATCACATTACTAATATACGACTAGATACACGTGCTTTGCATGTTTACATGTCATAATTATTGTTGCAATGTCTGATTTGCTCACTGATTTAAAACAACTCGTATAATGTGTAAAAGT
>DWAV01002203.1:0-11610 GCA_018231305.1 Noctuana lactifera | reverse complement strand
AACATCCGACACGGGTTGGCCACTAACCCGTATCTCTACCAATCCGCATTGGAGCAGCGTGGTGGAGTATGCTCCAGACCTTCCCCGCTTGTGGGAAGAGACCCGTGCCCAGCAGTGGGACATAAAACAGGGTTGAAGGCAGGTACACATGAGTTCAACACATGTCCTCGTTCAGGCTTTATCAACGAAATTACCCATGTAACCGTTATATTAAACAAATCTATTTTACGACGGTAGGTATTGCGTATAAATACGTTATGTCCTGATTATAATGGGCGTTGGAAACTTGTGAGGCATATCACTTAAGCAATAGCGAGTTGGTAGTTGATATTCAGCGCTTGTAAAGTATGATAATTGATAACGGATAGAAATGTTACTCGCGCAGACGTAACATGTAAGGAGGATAAGAACTAATAAAAAAGATATGTGAAATAAAATACAATGATTACTTGTTCAACAACATACGTATTGATGTACCTACTATAAAGTATTGAAGTTATTATGTCTTTAGTAGATCGTATTTCAGGCACTGGGAAACTCAGAACCTGACCCCGGGGCTTTATAAATGTGATGTTTCTGAAAAACATATATTTTCTAAAGAAAAATAGATATCTGAAGGTGGGTCAAGTAGGCGAAAGGCTTTAAAGAGGTTATAAGTTACTCATCAAGACGTATTATAAAGTCTAGCTAGCTATGCCCGCCGGTTTCAACCGCGTTAAGAATTGCAACGTAACGCTTGATAGCCTAGCCTTCTTCGATAAATGAACTACCTTACACTAAAAGAATTTTTCAAATCTGTACAGTAGTTCCTGAGATTAGCGCGTTCAAACAAACAAACTCTTCAGCTTTATATTATTAATTAGTATAGATACCTATAAAGAATATTACTGTTACGTATATAATTATGTAAATACTGTTTCACAAAATCTTTTGCAAACTGCTCTATTCTATAATCTAAGGCCTGAAAGACTTCAATATAACTAACCCCATATAGAGCTTACACGGGATATTAAAGCAGGAGTAATCCTACATGTGAGCCCTTTATTAGGTAGTGAAATTTCAGTGAGCCGCGACGACAAAGGCATTGTGTAACAAATATGAAGAATTTTTCTTTGAGATTCTTTGTCAAACATATTGCGCTTCAGATACACATTAATTTGATAAAGATGTTAACTTAATACGTGTTAGTTAATTAGATTTTAACAAGCCTTTCGAAACCGGCGATTAATATGATAGTAATAGAATAAAAAAATAAACAAAAAAATGCCTTATTCATACAAAATGTACAATTTTTATAAGTTATAGGATCTCTCATCTCTCTTGGTAAGTTTATATAAATCTGTGCTGTAGTAGGGGAGTGCCTCTTCCCTCAGTATGATTTCATTACAATTTTGTGACATTAAAATGTTAACAAAAGACAAACGAAAAATGACTACACTGTAAATACATATAAATAAATAAAATTAATAATAATACTAATCGTAAATTATATAGGCACTCCGTAAAAATTTTGTGTTCATTTTGCACTTTGTTACGTACCAACACAATTTTGAATGACACTTTCCCTTACTATTTTGCGTGAATTTTTATAAGCGCTTTCCATTTGGACATGAGGCTATTTGTTTAGTAACTAACAGTAATAAATAGTAATAATTAGTAATTCAAAACTGTAGTAATTATTACTATTAGTTACTAAAGAAATAGCCTCATGTCCAAATGGAAAGCGCCATTAAAAACTCACGCAAAATAGTAAGGGAAAATGTCATTCAAAATTGTTCCTAGAATCGTATAGCGTTTAGTTTTAAAACGTAAATGTTGTTTAACCAAAGTGCAGTACCTACAATATTAAAGTATGCAACTAATAATAGTGAATTAATTAAAATAAATAAAGATATCTACCTATTATATAATGATTTATGAATCTCATTAATAGAGTTTGTGTGAAAGGAAATCTAGATTAGTAGGTAGGTGATTCTAAAGTGAGCTTCAAGAGGTTTTAAAGAAATGAAAATAGATTTTTATTTTTACTAACGAAATTTACAACGTAGGAACTTTATAAACCGAGATTCATTTCACAAAGCTCCTTGATCTGACAATATAATTAGAAAAGACCTTTTCAGGATTTAGTATTGTGTAGGTACCTTTATATACTCGTAAGTAGTCTATTAGATAAATATTTTATAAGCTTCATATTAAATTTGAATCGAACTATAACTTACATAAAAAGACTTTTGTTCGTTGTCCATGTTACCCCGAACATAATATAAATTAATTACTGAAGTTTTGAGGGTGATTTTTACTATAATAATATTGTAAGTTTAATTTATTTTACAGTTGGTACCACTCATGTCAATCATGGAACGGAAAGACTGGCGAATGGCAAATATGGGTAAATGCTGAAAGAGTAGGCAGGGGATTCAACAACAGGGTAAGATGTACAAATAACTGTTTGATTTGCAAATAATTAAATTATCAACGCCGCCGTTAGATTTGTCAAGTTAATTATTGTTATTTGTTTGTAGAATTAATGTGTATTAAATTTTGTAGACACATTATGAAAACATTACCTATTAGACATGTATGATACTCGTATTATATCGAAGGCCCTTGATATTGTTTGCTATTTCTTTTAAGTATGATTAGCTTTACTTCTTATACATTATTAGAATCCTTTTCAAGTGTTTCATGCTTTAGTTTCCTAAGTCTTAGTAACACAGAACTGAAATATAATGTTGCTTGAACCATACAAATAATGTAGATACTAGTAGAATATTTTAATTAAGTAAGTGAGACCCTAAAATGGGAGACAATGTTATTGTAACTCTTTTTGCTAACATAGCAAAAGTCTTCCGATCCTTATTTATAATTGTATTCCTTAATAAAATAATAATTGATTCATTGCAGCTTGTGGGGCACATCATTAAAGGAGGCGGTGTTATTATAAGCGGTCAAGATCAATCGCTCATGTATAAAAAAGATGGATTGGAACCTGAAATACGTAAGTTACTAATTAACTTCTGATCGAATATCAATACATGTATGACATTTACTGGGTACGATGAGTATTGGTTTATTCCGTAAAATTTGTTCACAGAACAACCTGGGCTCATAGGAGAGATTACGATGTTGCAATTGTATCACGTGGCTCTGACGGCGGGAAAAGCTCATAAAGATCACAAACATCACCACGCTCACCACTTCAGACACGACGGAACTCCTGTTGATAGTTCCACTGAGGTTGCAACAGAGCCCCCACCACCCCAAGCGACTCCTATAGGAAACGGAAACTTCCTCATTGCGGGACAATTGCAGAGACCTTCGAACTTAAACTTAGCCGGTCCTCAGCAACAAATGATTCCGGTTCAACTTCCAAACGGTCTCCAACTACAACAGGAGTACATTAACGGACAACTGGGAAGTCGCGTCGTGTCTGAACAGCTCCTCAATAGCGTTCAACAATTACCATCCGATCAAATTGGTGGCAGCGTACCAGTACCTCAAATACCTTTGGTTGGATTATCAGTATCTCCTATATCACAGAGCCAAGCGTATTCTGCGAGACCTCTCGGACCATCTAAGGGGACATCGGTCGTTCTGTCTGGATCTTTACTGAACCCCGCAAATGTACAATACATCGATGAGACTTCGTCGCACAATTTATTCAAAAGGGATTCTAAAAAAAGGGATAAAAGAGATAATCCCGAGAAGGAACTAGTTGAGGAAAACAAAGGTGCGACAATAATAATGAAACTGAATATAAAGTTAATTGTATGACATGCTACAAGTTTAACACCATTAATAATCTCGTTACTTTTCAGGTAAGAAAGACAAACGTGGTCTTGTGGAGCTATCAGACGGATCCATAGTAGATGAAGCATTGCTGAGTCCTAATCTCAATGAAGAAAGCCAAGTAGATGACGCATTGTTCCAGCAGTCGCTGGTGAATGGTCTTGCTGGAGTGGTTGGGAATGTTCCAGTGCAAAATTTACAGAAGCAAACGGTAAATATCTAATTAATAAAATGTACTTCAATTATTAGTTTGCCCGGGGAGGTATCATCTCATAACCCTCATAACCTGCAGTGAAGCAAGTCTTTGACCATCTCAGTCCTCATGAGTTTAGGTAAGGTTGGTGTGTATGGGTTGCAGTGACCACTTAGCATAAGGTGAACTGCTTGTTTGCTATTCATATACGATAAAAAAGACTACTACAAGACGGTGAATGGTATTTTAAATTTTTTTGATAAAATAAAGACAAAAATCTTCATCTCCATAATTTATCCGATTTTGAGTGCCAATTTAATTAGATAATAATAAACATTATTGTGTTCATTATTGGCAGGTTGACGAACGTGAACCAGCAGAGGCTGAAGTGAAAGCAGTAATGCAAGTATGTAGCGGTTGTACACCAGAGCCTTTCAAGAAGGCCCTCGTGCTCTCCTGGCGATCGACACCGAAAAAGCTGTACAGCGGGGCACACTACTACAAGGGACTCCCGATTTGTAAAGCTTTTTAACAACATTTAAGTCATTATCAGTTTAAGATGTATTGTACCTCTGAGACAGCCGTGCTGATATCAAAAATTCATCTAGTGTCAAATTAGTAATTCTAATGTACAAATGTTCAAAGGCACGGCTCATCAAAGGTTAAAATAAGTAATAAGTTAGATCTACGCTTGATCAATAGTCTCTGCGAACTCTCCAATTCTATAGCAACTTTTAGTACTTCCGTTATAAGTAACCCTATTTTAATAATATTTTGAGAATGAAATGAAGACAATCGAGTTTTATAAGAAGCAGCTGATTGACTGTATTTAGGGCATATCGACGCTATTGACAAAGCTTCATTAAATTTACCTATATTATTATTTTATTCTACTCCTATTGTTTCGTTTTGGTATCCTGTTGTAGTGTACGCATCCTTACTTTATATGTCCACTATTCAGTAACCTGACAAACTTTTTTAAATATTTTAATATCCAGTTTATTCTTTCTACATTAAGTATCTTTTATCACGCAAATACTTGGAGAGAAGATGAAACAGGAAATGGTATGTCACGTTTTTTGTTCGTCAACAAGCGTGTTAACTCCATAAAACTAGAAATAAATGCAAAAGAAACAATATTGTTGGTCACAATTTTAATATTAGTTTCACCATTACTTTTTAATATTATTCAAAATTATGTCCTAATATAATGCACTACAAACGATATAGTCCATTTACGTAAAGCATAGATTAAATTTTTCAGTTAGAATCGTTACATTTTGTCACATTGTCACAACATGATGTCATGATGAACATACATACATGATGTCCCACGCGTCAAATAGCTGCTCGGCATATCCTACAAGTTGTCTTTTTCTTTCGCGGTTTGGTTAGCATAGAATAAATATTTACGGTTCGTTTTAATAGAATCTGGCAATTTGGTACACAAACAAACATACAGCGACAAACAATGTCTTATCAATTTCTAGCCTTTACATTTTAAAATTAAATTATGATTTTTAATAAAAAAAACGTAATATTCACGTTTCGTTAATGTCAAAGATTTTTAATGATTGTTGAAGGCTTTATTTCCGGTATCAATGTAACAACTCAAACATTCAGTGTTTCACACGGTTGCCAATTTATATTGAAACGAAAGCGTCGTACTTTCTAATTAAGGAGAAATTTGAACTTTTTCTTACTGTAATGTTATTGGATGCGACGTCACTTGCCATTGTGAATCTATTTTATTTATTTTATTTTTAGTCAATATTGAGTGAATTGCATTGATTTGTGTTTATTGTTAGTTATAAGATTAACTTACCAATTTGTTACCATTTTTAAATAATAAATATAAATTAAACACGTGTTTTTCATCTTTCGCTTCATCGTTAGTGGCAGTCTTTCGGAGTTATACGTAATTTTAAATATTATCCTCGTAAATTACATTTACAGGGACAACTCAGAGATTGTGTCACTTTATTACATTATTAGATAATCAATCTAACTAGGTTTACAATCCTTTTATGTGCTAATATTAGCAATAAAAACATAACGAGAAATCAAAAAGGTATCATATTTTACAATGGTACAACATACATATTATTACGTACATTGATTGTTATAAGTCGTAACTTATTAATGAAATTGAAGACGAACAATACTTATTTAAAAGAGTTAATTGCTTTTCTGTTGATTTGTTTTATTTTAAATTACAACAAAACAACGTGAAGTTTGGGGTGGAGCTACCAGAAGGCTAGCAGCAGGATAACTTATCTCGCTTTAATCTCTTAAACTCAAACTTTGAAAGTTGGTTTTGCAGTTTTCTTGAGGTTAATAGTTAGTAACTTCACGACGTAAGCGATTGAATTTAAAATATCACTTTTAAGTAAAATTTTTAAGCTTGATTAAAATTTTGCCTTTTACTTCGGCTAGTGTTAAAAGAAAGTATAGGTATGTAAATAAACGAAAACAGAATAATTCACAGTCTATGTGGCTTCAACACTTTTTATAGCCCACAGCTGGGCTCAGGTCTTTCCTCACGACCGGGAAAGGCCGAGAGCCTATTCCACCACGCTGTTGCAATGCGGATTGGTGGAGATACGGTATAGTGGCCAACACGTGTCGCATGTTGTAAAATCGCCCAAAGCACCTTCGAACAGTTTTAACGATTGTTATTTGTCGATAACAATTCGGGCTGTCCGTGCCCTGTAAAACACGGAATTGGTCACCCATCCCAGTACTGACCGCGCTCGACGTTTGCTTTCTTATGTACATCTATATGACGTCAAGTAAGTAAGCCACTAACTAAAATACCTGCTACTATGGAAAATATAGTATAAAAAACATTTTAATGGAAAAAACGTGTGGATGTCAGCTCCGCCGCACGACTTGAGTTTACTTTGCCTCTGTCTTTGATTTATGTAATAGGCAAAGAGGGTAGATAAAGACATCTCTTATAATACTAAAAGTAAAATAATATCCCTAATGTCTCGTGAATAAAATCTATTACGTCAGTAACATTCAGATTGACAGAAATATAAACAGTGCGCAAGATACGTTGTGTAGATAAACCATTTTTTAATAACGCTTGTAATCCACTCATAAAAATTTTATACCGTGCCCTTCATATGAACATCTATTTTATTTATAGGTAAACTTTTTTTTATCACAAACCTGTTGTAAGTCAAACATTTAGGTATATAGTTAAGTAATTTTGTTAGAAATTTTTTATTCAAAAATTCTTCAGAGATATACTAAAGTAACATGTCATTCAAAACTACTATTATTTCTTACCTACCTACCTAGTATGTACCTACTATTCTAGGGCGTACCTAGTATTCCTAATGCCTTAGTTCCTTACATTAAGGTGTAATATCAATTAAGAAGTCACTGTGAAAATTAATCTCAAATTGTTATAGATATTACGCAATTTATAAGAAATTGTGTATGTGCCTATAATATTCAACTCCATGAATCCCGACATTCACGACAGATGCAAAATGAAAAATAATATCAAAGAGACTTACCTTCGTCTTGTGGACGTGCTGATGGTGGTACTCGGAGTCGATCTCAGGTTCACTGAAGTAACTCTGGTCCTGCGAACAACAGTCTACGTCAAAACTTATTACGACGGTATTGGAGTCAACGAAACGAAAAATCTTTTGTGGCATTTATCCCACGCCTTGCATGCGAGTACCCTTTCGTATTTCGATATAGTCATTTTCTTCGAATTGAAACGTGAACGTAACAATTTGACAATTTTATATTTCAATATTCAATAGCTACTAGTTCTTCAGGATTATAAGGTATAGGAATATTTTATGTGAGAATTTTCGGAACGACATAATATTATGAAGACTTGTACATGTACATACATAAATTGATAAATTTGTTGTTTGTACTTAGTACAAACTTATTCCATTCTGTTCCCATTTAAATAATATTTATCCATCAGCCTTTGGATGTCCACTGCTGGACTTAGGCTTCCCTCAGGCACCACTCTACTCTGTCCGTTCCTGTGCCCTATAAATTCTTAAAACGAAAGATGTACCAAATTTTTTCCGCATTAAAGAATTAACAGCAATTAGCATTACTTGCAAACATTTGAGATCAACTTTTATATTAAATACGCTATTTCTTTTACTCGTATTTCTTTATTAATACTCATTTCAAGCCGTCATACAGAGAAATCCTCTAAAGCTAGTTCAAACTTCAAACGACATTCCAGAGCAAAACTTTTAAAAACTATTCCACGTTTATCAACTTCTTGAGTTAGTACACAATAGACAGTATTTCAGTACTCAAATACGTATTTTATTAGCCTAAAAAGAACGTATTGTAAAAAATTCTTTTTTCAGCTTCCATATACTATTTAAAAACCTTATTTTATTAAGTCTACTGGGCTGTACTGAGGTAATTATGTATCATTGTGCGTTATCTACCATCCAAAAACCCACGCTTTCTATTTCACCCATTAAAGAATATTTTCTTATTGCTCCCCTACACTATAATTATGTTTTAGGAACGTCAGTACAAAGTTTCAATTTCCTACGTCCACTGATGTATGTTGTGCGTTGTTTGGCTTTATTCTGGTTTTGGTTTGGTTTGGTTTGTTGTTTGGTTTTGGTTTTTTTCCGCCGGCGTTTTTTCTTATTCGGTATTATTTGATGTTCATCCAGTATAGGTATACGTATACCTTCTGATGAATAAAATTTTTTGAATTTGAATACAATATATAATAATTGGAATGCATAGGATTCTACGCAATCGTCTTTTCTTTGCGTTGTATCTGTAACGTAGATTGTAATGGCAAATGCATTAAACTTTAACTTTATCTTTGCGGAAGTAATTAATAATTATATACTTACCTACCAATAAAATTTGTCTTCCTTAAAAATTATACTTACCTACAAAAAATATTTGTCTTCCTTAAAAATTACGTGCTATCTATTTTTGGAATTCTCTTTTCGAGATTGATTTAATTGATACATATATTTTGATCTTTACTTTCGAAAACAAAGATAAGACGGATTTCCGTATTGAATAACTGTTTCTTCTTTTGGAACTACTCCTTTTTCTACTTCTGGTATTTTCTACAAATAAAAAGTGATTGTTTAAATTTACCGAAGACATTTTGTCCTCTTACCTGATCCCAGTTAGTAGGCCCTTGGCATGTAGCAGCGCCGGGTGGCATGGCGACAGCACCCACAGCTACAGCTCCTGGAAGAGGCCCGCCTCCCAAGTCCCCTGCCTCCAGAACGCGCAGTACCGACCGGTCACGAATGTCACGAAGATGCGCCCTGGTGAAGAAATAATGCCGTTGATTCATAACTTCAACAAATAAATCAATAGTCTATGTAGGTACCTACTTTAATTAATTAATCAATGAATAATACTGGAGTCCTACTTGTATTGCTTATTAGCAATACCTACACTATATTTAATGTCAACAGCACTCTCTAAGCGTAACTAAAATTAATTACTTAATTAAAGTTATTTAAAACTTAAAATTAATTAACTCTTAAAGTTAAGTCTATGCTTCACATTCTTCGAATTATTAAATGAGTAAAAGTAGAAAAAAATGTACATTATGAGTCTTTATTTTAAAACACTCTTTGAACACAAACGTAGAATCCTTATAAAAAGGTCTCCTCTACCGTTTGAGTGTTAATACGATGTTGAAGGAAATATAACTTCGTTGTGTTTGAGAAGTTTTCAAAGTTTCAAAAGTAGAGAAGTATGCGTTTAAATGGTTTTCCTTATACCAAAGAAATATGTAGTAGTTAAGTTTTATATGTATTTGTTTTAACGCTTGTTCACGCGATATTTTGGGAGCGCGTTCTAAAACTCAAGATCGCCGGCGCAGGCGGCGGGCGGCGAGCGTCGCGACGCCACTTCACTTTAGTGATAAAACTATTTACCTTGCTTGAGTTACACTCGAATGCAATCACACTATATGCGCAATTTAAAATAATATGATGTTGATGTCAATCAATAAACCGACCTCAAAGAGCCCACCGACAAACAAGTCGTTACGAAAGGCATCTCATGGCTAGTGAATGCCTATGAAACATTTCATGAAAGCAACACCACTTTGTATAAAGTTATCAAGAGGTTTTTACCTCTTGATAACATAATTTTTTCATTTTCATTTTCATAACGTAATCTGTTGTAAGAGTAAGTACCTATATAAGATATTGTTTCCAATGAGAACAAAGAAACAATTTAATAGAGACTGGCGACTCTGAACACAAATTAATCTAACATCAATACCTAACATAATTCGAACATTTATCTAGAGATCGTCATTAAGCTAAATCACTACCTTATAATTTATAAAAAAAACTGAAAGAGGTCCTTGTTATTCAAAGTGGAAATAATTTGATTTCATTGTTATTTCATCATGACTGAACTCATTTAAAAAAATAGATAGATACTTGTATTGCTAACGAGATTTTATTACTCTGGTGTGAATTTTACGTTCGTGAATTCAGTATCTAAATAACTCAAGGGGTTGAAATATCCGACTGCGTAATTAAGAAAGAAAAAGTCGATCTGGCACGAGGGTCACAGTTTTTTCAACAGACTTAAAAAAAAAGCATTTTTTTAAGTCAACCATATAAATTTGCGACAAGATAACATTTCCATTACGACGCCGCTTCTAAAAATTCATAGACGTACACAAAGCAAAGTTGCTATGAGAACGTAAACAAGCGTAATGTTTGTGAACGCAACAGGTTGGCACGCTGAAATAACAGCCAACCTAAAATATAGAGAGATATTTCTCTAAAAGCCAAGTCTCGATGGAACTCAGTTACTTAGAACAACGTGGAAGATTTTTTTATTAGTTTCCGACTGGAAGGTGTGATAGCCTGGCTTATTGGTACGAGCCGCTAGTGTGGTGTCAAAGGAAAAACACCCTAAATCCTTGGTATCATTCTAGTGTACGTAAATATAAAACGAAATTATGAAATAAAAAATATCTTTAAAAAATTTTATCCACTTCAAAAAGAAATTATGACCGAATTGATAGCCTCCCTTTTTTGATATCGGTTAATAAATTGAGCTTAAGATCGAGATGCATCTAGAGTGCGAATCACGTTCGGTTTTTCGAAGGAGGTTTTATCTGAGCTTTAAGGCATGTAGATTACGTCACGACGTTTTAATTCAAATTATCATTTAAAAAAATTTAAGTGCCTATCAGGAGCGAAGTGAAGCCACTACTCCGAGTAGATGGAAAATAGTTGCCACACGTTGAAAGCATTCCCCGACAGCCAAACCTTTCCTCTGGATTCTAAAATTATTATCAAGTAGGTACCTAAAACATCCAAATTATCCGGATTACTCGGATTTTCCGAAGTCCGATATGAGATTTCGCAATCTTTTAACATTCTCAAGTAATTGTTACCTTGTACGTGAAGATTGATTCGAAATAAAATTATTTGGAGGTAGATAGGTATTTAAAAAAAAAGGTATTTTAATTGAAAAATTCAAGGTAGAAAGGCCACTCTCTGTTTCCAGTAGGTCCTTTCCTAGGTGCCTTTTTTGGAAATGTGGTAGAGTGTCAGTTAATTTCGGAAGATTATGGACAGGACTTTGCTCCTTTTTGAGGCTAGACGTATGAG
>DWAV01002202.1:0-11613 GCA_018231305.1 Noctuana lactifera | reverse complement strand
TCTTTTTCACGGGTATTAATGACGCTAATATAATATAACTTCTTTTGGCACTGGCAACCTAAACCAATATAAAAATGTTGTTAAAAAAGTAATTACAATTGATCAATTTCCCAAAAATACCTTGTTATCGGACAAAAATTTTTATGAAATAAATGTTAATGATTTATTCGTAACAGATAGGTAATTTATAGTACTGGATAGCTGCAGTTCTGTTATCAATTATTTATTTAGCAATTTGATTTGACGGATTTGATATTATTGTAAGAGTATGATATTATGATAACACAAGACTTGATTTACTTTCTCCGAGATCTAAATACTTGTAATTGGATGTTTTTATCAAACGTCAAAAAAATTCTGTTTGTTAAGACCGAAAGCATTTCAATAATAATATATACTGTAATATTTTTAATACCCATGTATTATTTAAATGCACACTGCCAGCGTGCAGCGTGCGAGCTATGTGACTGAATTTTGTTCGTCCGCGGATTTCATAAGTCAGAAACATAAAACTAAGATTAAATATCTACGTATATTAAGCTATTCTTGTTGTTTTTAAAATAACTGGTTCTATACTTCAATTTTTAAACAAATGCCCTAGCTCTATATAATGACAAATTACTCTTAAATCTTATCATAACGATAATGATAAGAGAATAAAAACAATTAAAACTTGCTTTAAAAATAAAACTGAGCCACAACGCGTAGGTGATACCTAATTATTGAACGATAAGGTTATTTTGCAACGTAAGCTTGTTCAAATTAGCATATTAACTACCTACACTAATTGCTTCGTTCGTAATATAAAAAATATTTAAACAGTTACTATGAAATCAACTAACTTTGTATGCAGGTATTGTTTACCTCTCCTTGTTGGTTTAGCTGCTACCCGCAAGCAAGCTATTGTCTTGGTTTTATTTAATGTTAGAAAACTATTATGTGTTTCATGAATTTTCAAATAAGGGCAAATCAGCACTATAACAAATGTAAAAGTATTTCATATCTAAGATATGCTAACAACAACATTTATGTAGGAATATACGCCCATGGTTCTGGAGTAGTAAAAGATGCCAAGATGGGCCCAATTTGTCGGTTCGGTGATTACAATTTTATCAAAAGGATCAATTAAACTAATGTGCCTATTAGTGTAGGTAAGTTACTAACCTATAAACATGTTAAAACAAAATTAACTAATCGTCTTCTTGTTTAGGTATCTACCGTAAATGGATAAGATAAACTGAGATAATTATTAAGTTAACAAGGTATATTAGGTCATAAAAATTAGTATCAAAATAAGTGCCTGCGTCAACCTACCTGTGAGCAGAAGTTTTTCACAAATCAGAAAAGTTAACACGCCACTGACCAGTGTACCTCTACTAATAAATTAATTGTACACCATAAACCTTGTTATACACATTGTATTTGTAAATTGTAACAGGTTAAAATGATCCGGCTATGTCCTTTCTGCCCCGCGGCCCCTTCACAACTACATAATACGTCACAACTACATAATACGACAGCAGCGCCAACGGTAGACGTTGCAACTATTATTTCTTCTTTTGTTAACTAAGTTTGTAGTCTATTTCACTACAATCTGGCAATCTAGCAGCAAACCCTATTTATCTTCAGTTTCTTTTTTTGCATTTAGATTTTAAAATTACCTAGTTAAATTTTCAATTTTCAATTACAAACAAAATGTAAGAATTCGTTGCACATAAACAGTCTATAGCTCTATAGCATATTCGGAGCACTCACTCCAAAATTCTTGAAATTTTGACGCAACTTTGAAGTGGTGTTTAATTTGACGCAATTCGATCCCAACTTTAAATTTTACGAAACGTAACAACCTTTACTGATGTACCTCAAGACAAAGTTTTACAAGATGCGAGCTCAATGCCTGTCAGCATTGTCTACCAGGCAACCCATGATACTGAGGGAAGTTATGATTTAATGTATTTAATGGTAAGTAGGTATAAAAGTTAACAATAACATACAATTAAAAGCTTTTAAAGGACTCGTAAGATATAATGTGAAAGTACTAACAAATTGACACCACCGACAACAAACTATGCAATAGCAGAAATCCAGTCATGAAGAATTTCAGTTTCTCTGTTACATTTATGATAATATTATATAGCGAAATACGAGATCCCAGTAGGAAATAGATGAGTAAAATGCCGTATTTCAATGTCTGCAAATATTGATATGAATTTACTAGAATCTGATATTTAACATGTCTGGCTTCTTTGATTCCTTTGAATGGCTGATAGCGCTAAAGCGATGTTTTATTACGTCAATTTAGTTACTTAATACATAACATACGCACCTACTTACAAGAATCAGCTAAATACCACTCCGTTGATTATTTTCAGTATTCAATTTGGATAAGCAGTTTTTACTCTGCCGAAATATATCAGATTTATTATTAAACTCTATACGAAAAGAATATAAAGAAGACACACTAGACGGTACAATTAGCGGTCTTATCGCTCAGCAGCTCGTTTTGCAGACAGCGATGTAGGGTAGCCCGGTAGGCGTTAAGTAAAATAAGAGGACAAGAGGATTGGCAGACGAACGGAATGATCAGAATAGATAATAGTACCATGGATTTGACCCCAGGGGGGAAGCGGGGTGAGGTATAAACAACGTAAGCATGAAACGTGAATGAAACACTTTTAAAGAAAAAAAGGAAGAAGAAAAATCTAGTGTTTCATATACCTAAAAGGATTGCGAAGCGAATGGATCTTGTAAAAGAACTCCATAGGCGAACTACAACAAGAGTAAAGGATTTTTTGTAGAAAAAAGAGATATAAGAAAGATTCAACCAGTAGCTAGTAGGTAAGATGTAAGACATACCTAAGCAATTAAATTAAACTTTGAAATACATGTACTAACAGCATTGTTTTATGTTTTTTGTATCTTAATATTTTTGTTAATATCTAAGACGAGCAGTGTAAGTAGTGTCAAATGGACACAACGAATAAAGCTGACAGTGCATTGGAAGAGCGTACCTGTGGACGACCAGCGCCATGGTGCGTCGCAGCGCCAGCAGCATGCCGCGCGCGCCATCCTCGCCGCGCGCCTCTCTTTCAACTGCCGACATTGCTACATGTACTATGAGAATGCCACCGGTTACTGCACTTTCCTAGCACTATTTACTGCTATACTCGTGGGGGCTCTCTACACCCCCACATGAACCAACTTCCAATGTCTTCGAGGACTTACTAATACTATCATTTTATTACAAATAATTATAAGCATTCACTACGTGAAATTCCTTATGAATTTCTATGAGGACAAATAGGACAAAAACAAATACCTAGTTATTTGGCTTTAACTTTAATCCCCAATATTCAAATCTGTACTTTAATATTTAAATAATCAAACAAAGAAATGTTCCCTTATTTGATGTTCACTTGAAAGAACCATTTCTAACATTGTATAAAAAAATAACTGAATGTAGTAAATCTTTAAAACTAACTTAAAAACCAGGCAGAAGTTAGAACACTACATGAGCAAGCGAGTAGCGACAAAGAGAAGCGAGCACACTGAACGGAGATGAGAATGTGTACATGATTAAATATCTTTATTTTAGTTTGTATGACAGATAGCATTTAATTCTATGTATCTACTTAATATTTATTCTAACTACATTCTAACAAATTCACCGAGTGCACTACTGAGATAACCTTGTTTTCAAAAACATTTCCCAAGATAAAAGCAAATAAGTCAATTAGGAGCATCATTGAGGCATTTGTTTATTTTTATACTAGCTCGTGTTTGCGGATCCAGCAAGGGATTAGGAAGTGGAGATGCTAACACGCAGATATAAAGCACAATAAAATTATTCTTAGAACTTATCAGACAAAAATGGTACAAGGCATTACTTTGGTGTCCTCCAAGTTTTGCACCAGTATGTACGAGTATGTAGAACAACAGTATATTTTGTAAATGTATATTTTGATTTTTTTTAATTATTAAAAAAAAACATGACACAATTTGTAACATAGTATTTAAATAGTGTCGTAGATCAAACAAAAATGAGTCACCATTTTTTGTTTGATCTTAGAACTAATTTTGCTATGGTTTGACAAATTATGTCTATTCTAACAGAAGAAGGGCCTATGAGAACCCTTATTATTTGTAAGTCCAATGGCTATGGCAATGTTAAAGTGTTATAAGGGCAAAAATTATTGAGTCTAGATGTGATCTATTATCAAATTTCTTATCATAATACTTTTATCCATTGACAATTTTTTTCTAATCTAAAAGTATAACTCCTAGTGTTACATTTGTTTAACTTGCTATACCAACCTACATTATTTTTTTTATTGTAGGCTTTGACAAAGCTATTTTATCTCAGAATAACCTATTTATATTTTCCTTTTCCTTTCAAAACAAGTGTCCTCTAGTCGGTAACCGTAAACGTAATAAATAAATATAATTTCCATTCATCCGGCTTTGGAACATGCACTACTGGACGGCAGCTTCCTGTAGGTGGCGCCACTCCATCCGACTCTGCACCCAGTGAATGCAGCGGTTTCCTACTATTTTCCTCAGGTCATCGGGGAAACTTGTGCTCCTTTTTTCCAGACGCCGTCTCCATTCAAACGCGTTCCTTCCGATTCGTTTCCTAGTCCTTCGATCGACATGGCCTGCCTACTACAAATATCTATGGATTTCATCATTGCACATTTAGTCGCATAGCGCGCTCCATAACTCGGTGAGTGACTTGGTGATTACGAATGAGGCATATAGTAAAGTACCGCGGATCGCCGCCGTATGCTAATAACTGGCAATACATAGGTATTTTTCGAATACTTTCGACTTCAGGCACTGAAGTATGTTAGACGAGAAGACACTTCGTAGTTTCCCTAAATGTAACGTAGTGGCTGCTATTTTAACCTATCTTCCAGAAATTCTGATTAAGCCCCATGTTTAAATAGATAGAAATAGGATTGACATGTGATAAAAAAAGGTTTTAAGATCTCGTACCTACTCTTGTGATAATTTTTTTTTTTAAATAAAACCGACCTGAATAGATTTTATCTAAAACCACTAGGCAAGATAATGTGAGTGATAATTACTGTATCAACATACAACATCTTTAAACAAATAATTTCATCAAGTAATTAGATCTTGGTCAGTATAACCATCAATCATGATGATAATTTAGTTTTTGATTCAATTGATATAATTATCTAAATTTAAAAAATGTCTATTTATCTATAAGTATAATAAAAAATTTTTTTAAAGATGCGAAAAATTACAACATAATTTTTTGGCAAACAAAACCTTTCACAGCTCAAAATCTTCGTGAGTGTCTTGCCTAACTTTCAAATATTTCTTTTACTTTTTAAGCTCAAGTTTAAGAAATTCTTTAAAAATTATTTACAAAGACAATTTAATTTAATTAGCATACTTACTCAAGTACGGGAATTAATTAGTGTAAATGTATAAACAATATTTTTTATTCTTAAAGATCGGTAAAGTTTTCTTTTTTTACTTTTATTGTTATGCTTTATCAAAATATTTAAAGAACTACATAGCAAAGGAGAATGTCGCATTCAAAAATCAAACTAAAGTGATTATCTGCAAATCAAACATACTTACTTAATAAATATTAATAAAATGTTCTTTATATAAAAAAATTAAATTTGTGATTTCAGACACCAGAATCTCAATATTTATATTATATAAGTATATTCTAGATAAGATAAAATACATTCAATCAATCAATCAACTTTTTATTTAATGTGAAAATCCCGGAGCTTAGGAAATATTAAATATTTTAAATGTTGCTATTAAAATTATTAATATTCACGATCTTTGTGTGGCTGATAACTAACTGTAAGGCATATCTTTGATACAACTTTTCAGCATTTTCCTTTCATCTCAAGTGAACAGATTTGTCGCACAATAAGGAATATGCGTGAGATGTTAATAACAACTTACATATTACATGCTATACAAATATACGAAACTATTGTCTACTTTATAACACATCACATTTATACAATAAATTTATACCTACAATAACTGAAAAACAAGGAAATCCTACATAATTTGGCACAAATTACAAAATATGCTTTACCATAAGTTATTATAATATAATAATATATTGATCTTGTAATTTACTTGAATCAAGATAGTTGAAATTGTAAATGGTACCAATTATGAAATAACTAACATGCCACCCTCTGCTTGCTTTGCCTTATAAGGTAACATGTAATGTAATGCAATGGATTGTTAAATAAATAAATGTTGAGGGGTGCTACAGGCAGAGCCATATAAGGCTATTCCTCATACTCAGTTGACATCAGACTTAATGATTTTTCTATCCTTAAGTTATATGTCAAATTAGGGATATGTTTGGGAACAGCTGATAATCATGTCACAAGTTCATCCATGAGAATAAATATTTAAATGAATTCCGAGATCAAATCAAATGGCCGCATCTCGTCTCATTGGCAATAATACTCAACGAGCTTATTATGTCTGTTGTCCTCGGTGGCACACAATTGGAAACCAATAAAGAATACATATCCATATACTTCAGCATGCATTTACATTATAATATCTGTGTCAAGTAAGTTAAATGGTCACAAGTGATAAATATAAAACAATATTTCATCTACCTATATACTTGCTATGAATTTAATATTAAAATGAATGTTTTTAGTTACAAATTAATTTCAGAAATGTACTTAACAAGTATAATTGCTGAAATTCTTTAGTATATGATGAAACAATGTTAAATTATTTTGTATCCGTTTATAGTTTTTGCAATACCAGGACTTACCTCGTCATTGTATCCAGTACCATCCTTGTGATTTATCTTAGACTTGCGTTTTTAACTTTTTTTATAAATGTGAATGAGAACTTTTAATTGTATAGTAAAATAACTTTGTATTGATTACTGATGATTACAGATAGATTGAAAAAGATTACGTGACAATTTAATAAAAACTTTATGTTCAGAACAGAACAATTTATCGCCTAATTTTGTCAAAGTCGCGCCACGGGGTCAAAGGAGCAGGAAATTTGAAACTCGAATGAACACGAATCCGAATCGTTTCGTGCAGACTAGAATTAAATAATATGTCAACTCAACTTGTCAATCAACTACATTTTCACGTCACGTAAGATTTCTTGTGTTTGATTGACATTATTGACAATGACAATGCCAGTTAAGGTTGTCATAATGACAGTAATGTCAACAACGCAGACAGTGCCGACACCCCAAGAGTACTAGGTTAGGTAGGTATCTATATAACAACAGGTACAACACTACTTTAACACTATGTGCACTGCACACAGCACACAAGCACACACCAATCTATAACTCGATGGTTCCAAGTTCAATTCATTTTATGATGTTAATGTTGGCAACATTTTACATGATTTTTTTTGGTGGGATTTTGCCACTTTCAGCTATTATAGGTATTATAATCTTTTGATTTCAATTCTATTTTGTACCTAGTTGATATTGTCATAATCAACTAGGTTAGGTACTACCTACTTTATTTTTTTGACGAGTAGGTAATGTTTATTTCTTGGATATTTAGCAGTGCCTATATTCGTGCTCTCTATCTATTTATCTCTATTATTCTAAGATTTCTTAGTATCAGGGTGAAACTTAGTGCTTATGCATTTCTATATTATTAAGCTATAGCTGACTGTTGCACCAATTTTTATAAAGTGAACATTGCAAATTAGTCACTATAAGTGTACATAATAAGTCTGTCCACAAAGATAAGTTTGTATACTCTAATTTACCTAAATGGTGGGACTGATTTACTAAAAATTCTGAAACGTGGTGTTTTATTATTTATAACAAGAAGTCCCTTTATCAATTTTCAGACCTCTAGCATTCTCTTGCCGGTCCGCCATTTAAAGGGTTCAACTCCCGGCGGGGCATACATTTAAATAATTAATCTAGATTTCAGTTCTCAGACTAGCTATGTGTATAATGTCAAGCCATGGCATACATGACATAAGGAGTCAGTCAGTAGGCTGCTGCTCAACACTTCAGAGCTCATCATTGGTCGAGCCTTACAAAGCACGACACGAATAGGTAGCTAGTTCAGTGGAAGGGGGAGTTGCGGATCAATGTGGATATAGAATAAAAAACAAGTTCTGAAAAATAACGAGTTCCTTGTAATAAAATACAATGATAGTTACAACGCTGGCGGCGGCGGGCGCACTCCGCCACTCCGCGGCTACAAATGAAACAGCGACGATCGGTTCGAGTTGTTTTAATTTAAAATTTCAAAAAGCAAATACAATAATGTCCGCGTGACTCGTCTCATAAAGCTTTATACGTAAAGTAGTATCCTCATTAATAGTAGACAATAAATATAACAAACAGTGAGGTGGAGTTGGGGAGGCTCGGCGCGCCTACTTGTCCTTGTCGCTGTCCGCCTTGCGGCCCAGCGGCACCGCCGCGCGCACCCTGCAACGCGGTCGTGTCAACATCAATTCATTTAAACGCTTTAATAGCAAATCAATGAAAAATTAGAAAATAATTTAAAGCATGTTTAAGTATTATCTACTCGATCGCACACACGGACGGAAAATCAGCTGCTACTGCTAGTTCCCCTGTGCCCGTGTGAGGCAGCAGCATTGTGCTAAGTAAACCCTTTGAGTGTAACTGCAATATAGATGTAGGTTTATTAAGATACTGATGTAACAACACCCTGTGTTTTTTCTTTTCTTTGCCTGTATTGCAGTGTAATTATTTCAATAAAGTTCCTCTATTCTGTTCTAGAACATAGAGGAGTGACAACTAAACTGCAAATATGTTAAACCATTCATTGATATAATAAAAACACCAAGATCCACAATTAACTGTTTGAAATCATCTAAAAGAGTACATTTAGTACTCATACTATGTCGCGGACTAAAAAAAATGCCGGTTTTCCTTCAAAAAGTGTAAAACGTAAACGTATCGTAATAAACGTTAATATGCTCTTGAACGGTGCATTCTATCCTTTGTTATTAAGGTTCCACTTTGTCTAGGAGACTTTCAACCATAACATTTGTATAGAGCTGTGAATCTAGGTTTTTTAGTATAATCAACGTACTTAATCTACATTTTTATCAAAATAGCAATGTCCATGCAGGTAACGTGCTATTATGAGCACGCTGCATACCCGGATATGCACATTTAACCTCCGACACAAAGACAACATCACAGACAATTTCACAAATAGTATTGTCACTTTATCGAGTAGTTACGTAGGAGCATTACTGGTCCTAAAAACTAAAACGGTGGATCCGGTTGGTATCGTGTCGAATGTACTGTAGATGTACTGACTTAGCTGAGATTTCGTTGATCTTGGCGCGCGCCAGCTCCAGGTTGGCGTCCACCTGCGGCTTGTTCATCTCGTAGGCCTTGGGCAGCGTGAACAGCGCCACCCACCCTGCAACACAACCACGCACCACGCTCATTGTCTCATTCACCACACGCATTTTTATATTTTAAACGGCCCGCTCTAGCGGTGCCTGCGTAGTGCCGTGGACACACAAATACGATTAAACAAACACTCATTTAAGCTTCTGCCTCGCCCTAACTCCCTTTCTTCATAACTTCCTGTACAATCTGTACATGTTCTCATTACAGTGCCTAACGCCGGCTGCTGTGCATATAACCAGTGCTCACCGCATACATATCTTTCATTATCCTTATTTTACACTTAATTAAAACAGCCACACTGCAAAATAAATGAATACATTTTTGTCTAAAAATAGATATCGCGTATAGCGTATCTGTATAGCGTTGTTCAGCGGCGAGTATACGCACCCAGGATGATGAGCGTGATGCCGTTGAAGCACGCGCCGACGTACGTCAGGCACCACAGCAGCACGCCGAACTTCAGCGAGTCCACCAGGTCCTCCACCAGGAACAACCTGCGCATTGCACTCTCTTAGTGTGCATATTCACTCCAGCACCACTCGCAACATACCTACGATAGGCTGTCTAAACGCTATATGCGTCCACGAACACATCAGTACCTGCGCAGCTCGCACACGGCGGCGTTGAGGTGCGCGGTGGCGCCGGCCGCCAGCGACTGCGCGCGCTCCGCCGGCACGCTCATGTCCTTCTCCAATAACCATCTGCAGATACGAACACCAAACACATATTAACTATCTATTTTAATTCATATCATTTTATATCTAACTAAACACCTACCCAGACCTTTCTACGTTCACTGGAACAACTTCACCCTTTGTTACATATATATTTTTGTTTGTTAAATGTGCAACAATAAAAATATACATAAATATAGAATTTATACTCAATTTATGCCTTTTATAAGGTGATAAAGTATGTTTTTTAAAATCGACTTCAAAAAAAGTAATTATCAATTCCTAAACAATACTAAAGGAACTGCAAGAACACACACACTATTAGTGAAAGTGAATACATCAATTATTAATCACTATAGTTAATATGACTTAATTTACTTAAGCATGAAACAACAATTTAAAAAAAAATAACATTTACAAATCCCCTAAAATCGAGAATCTAAAAATCTAATACTGTGTCCATAAAATTTATAACATTCGGATAGATCCAGGACATCCTGGTACATCTATCCATGCAGTTAAATATATTTCATTAAAACTATAGACAGAGCTTTGAACTCGTTTACTTTAAAACGAGACCGAGTGGCCGGTAACGCGTGACCACGTGAGCTTGCGGCTCGAGCCAAACAATAGATACTAGGGTCTTTGGCCTCTCCGTAAGTCTCAACTTCAGCGACAATAGCGGCACAAAAATGGAATTGAAACTTGCACTTCCTTTGTATAGGAAACTCTGTACAGGAAATTTGTACAGTGACTCAGTTAAATTACATTTCAGGAAGTAACGCTCTCTGTATTCTCGAGCGATCAAAGTCTGTAGGCCCGACTTGCCACATAAATTAAAAAGAAATATATTAATTAATTTTTTCTTTTTTAAGTTATTACTAATTAAATATTACGACCTTCACAAGTGGGAGAGCATTGTTACCTTATTATACGATATAAATTACCTTATGTTAGTGTCCGATAGACACGACTATCTTTTATTAATTTGGAAAAAATATATTTTGATTCTTGATTTAAAAAGGAAGGCAAAAGGTTTGTTATCAAAAAAGTTAAAGTTTGTGTTCACGGGATTGTCGTATAATATAACAATGGTTAACGGAACATGTCTCGCTCGACATGCAAATTGACAATAAAATTGACTTTCTCTATGTAATCAGTGCGTGACGATATCTTATAACCATCATAGACATACAAAGTACGGTACGTTCACTTATTTTAAAATAACGTGAAAATAGGTTTAAGAGGTGCGAACTCACTTGAAGGGATGTCCCTCATTGGTCTTTTGTATAGCCTGAAGGACATTCTTGTATATGCGGAAGGCGACAGCGGCGGTGAGGGCCAGCAGCGACGAATACGCCAGCACGGACACTACGGAGCAGCACGCCAGCGCCACCAGCAGCACCAGCCCCGCGCCCAGCGCCGCGCCCGACCGCGCCGCCGATCGCCAGTAGATCAACGATTCCACTGTAACACAATCACATACATTATACTGACATCTACACCGGCTACCATCTGCAC
>DWAV01002201.1:0-11613 GCA_018231305.1 Noctuana lactifera | reverse complement strand
GAAACTACTGGACCGATTTGAAAAATTCTTTTTCTATATGATAGCTACATTCATGAGGAAGGTTAAAGGCTATCAAGTATTTTAACACGGGTGAAACCGCGTGGCACAGCTAGTAAGTATTATAAACGCGAAACTTTGTATGGATCTAATAGATGTTTGTTACTCTTTTACGTAAAAACTACTGAATGGATTTTAATGAAACTTTGCAATAATATAGCTTATACATACATCAGAATAGCACATAGGCTACAATTTATAAAGATATTGTGTGAATTGCTCGAAATACTAATCGTGCGCACATGAAGTCGCGGGCATCAGCAATTATTTAAAAGTAGGTATAGAATCTACTTTATGATAAGTCGGTGATCGATAAATAAATTTGAAGCTATAATAATGACTAGCGAGGATTTGATTCAGATTAACGATGAACAATGACAGGCTTTGGACTTATAACAAAAGTTACAGCATAATTAGGTATGAGTTTGTACTCGAATCTACGGAATTTATTTGGAAAGGGTTTATACTAATAATATAAAGCTGAAGAGTTTGTTTGTTTAAACGAGCTAAGCTCAGGAACAACTGGACCGATTAGAAAAATTCTTTTATTGTAAGATAGTCCATTTATCGAAGAACGCGGGTGAATCCGGGGGGCACAACTAGTGTATGATGTAATTTAACATAATTTTGTTAACTTTGTTTATTGTTAAATTCAAATTTTTTTATTCATCATAAGATACACGTACGTACCTATACACTGGATGAACGTCAAATAACTTCGGTACATCGGCTTTAGGCGCCCTTTTGGCTAAGGTAGACAATTAAATAAGTAGTAACCTATTTGTAAATGCGTATGGTGAAGTGAAATAGGTAGCCAGCATTGACAGTAGTAGGCACCCTACTTAATACGCATTTTACATATACCACACAATCACACATACATATACATACATAGGTATATCGTGGGACAGTATGCACGTTGAAGAATGTGAACCCAAGGACAATAATAAGTAAAGACTTGCCTATACTAATTTAATTAATTAATAATGCACAAATCGATAAATTGTAGGTCAAAGTTGCGCTTATATTTTACTGTCCTGCTCTTGCAAATATGAAATAATCGAAGTAACGTCTACTTATGCTAATAATTTTAAGTTAAGTTAATTACCTAAACCGCATTTGGCCAGGGTGGCGGACTATGGGCTTCTTATATTTGAGGGGAGCCCAGCAATGGGACAGTAATTAATTAATTATGATAACGATGTAACTGTAAATGACTCCCTTTAAAGAAATAGGCTTTATAAAAAGGAGACTGCCTTCAATAAGTAGGTAAATAAAGAATAAATTAAACGTAAGAACAATAAAAATTCGTAAATTTTGTTGTCAAACGCCTTTTCCTGATAAGTTAGACAGCGTTATCAGTAAACAATAGGATTAATCGCTGAAAAACACCAGTCATTGTCTGTGCTGTTTATCTTTATAGCTCAGCCCACTCATATGACCTAACTTTGAGGGTGGGACGGCGAACAAACTTACATGCATTATACCTATTAAGTAAATAGATATAGATAGTACTTAGTAATTAAGTTCAAAGATAGAATCCGCAACGATAAAATCCGTAGACGAAATAAGGTCACCGATATAACTCGCAGTATAAACAGAATGAAGTGGCAGTGGACAGGCCACTTCGTTCGAAGGACTGACAACCGATGGGGAAGAAAAGTCCTCGAATGGAGACCACGTCTCGGAATAACGAGCACAGGTCGCCCTCCGGCCCGGTGGACTGATGATCTGAGGAAGATAGCGGGAGACATCCATCCGCTGGATCCACAGGGCACAGGACCGGTCGGAGTGCAGTGGACCTCCAAAAGCTGATGAATGGATGGATGGACTCTTATGTTAGTTGTGATCCTCTAATTTTCATCTTTTGCTCATCCCGATTCACTATTCAGGTTTCATGTCTTTGGAACTCCTTTTAGTTTAGACTTACCTTTAATGAATCCATTGTGTACTTGATTTTTAAATATAATAAAAATATTACTTATAAATATTTGCTTTCTCGAAAAATTACGTTAATTTGATTACGCTGAAGTCTAACTTGGTGGCAAGTTCACGGAGACCGTCATTGCATTGTATAAGCGCGGAAAGCTCGATGTCGACTCGAGCCAATGCCGTATAGAATTAACTCATGTGAAGAAGTGCATCTGTTGAAAATTACTACGTCCATCGCTGTCAATGATACTTAACTGTCTCTTCGATTACAGGTGTTATAAATCGAGCTATTTGTAGGTTTAGTTGTCTATATGTCTAGAATTGTAGGTAAGAAGTTATTTTTTGACCGAAACATAATTATAACTATTATGACTCGCGTTACGAAACAAATCGACTTCAATGTAGAGCACTTACTTCAATTTAAGACTTGTATGATTTTCTCATGGATGCCGGTGTCAGAGGACCAAATTAAAATAGGACTAAACGGGAAGCATCAGCTTTCAAATAAATAAAAATCATCCAAATCCGTTTAATCAGTTGAAAATTATGAGGGGACATCAAAAAATACAGAGAACCCCCTCCTTTTTTTGAAGTCAAAAAGTTAAAAAACACAAGGGCGGATTTATACATAATAGAATTTTTTCAATTAGCTGTACATTTAAACATTTCTAAACCCGACGTCATAAAATTCACCTTTCTGATAACTCAGTTTCAAATTATCTAGATAAGGCTTCCTCAAAGTGGGTTATAGAACCCTCTTGTAGATTTTATATAGGGCCTAAAGGAAACTGTAAAAGTATGATGTATTTGTGTGTGTGTGTGTGTGTGTAGGTATATGTGTGAGTGATGATATTTCATTTCATGCCTTCTACTCCTAAATTTTATACTAAACGAATCAACTACTGTTGATTCTCAGAGTGAATACACGAAATAGTTTGAGAATCTCAAATCTAGTTTTAGTAATACCAAATGTAAGTTATTGAATTGTTGAACTTACATTAAACAGGGTCGAGCGGAGCATGTGTGTGGTGATGCCGCGATGGATTAATTTGCCTATGAAGGCCGATCGTTGTTTACAATTTCCTCCTCTATCAGCTTTCTTACATCGTCTGGATATTAAGCTATATCATGAAAAGCTTTTTCGAAATTTTTTACCACAAATGTCTAAACTAAACAATTTTTTCAAAACCTTTCACGACAAGTCCGTAGAAGTCAATGAATTGATGGAGTCGTAAAACATTTAAAAAAACAAAAGACATCAACGATTACCGCTATTCCAAACCAACATTTGTTTACTAACAAAGTAAATATCGAAAATATACTGTCACAATAAAGTTCGAGCGAAGTGTAGGCACTAATTACATGGCCTGAACGCATCAGAGACAAACAAACATTGTGTAACTCACAAATATCGGCAGTGCCGCTATCGCAGTATCCAATCGGCTGTCATTTGTTATTTATGCAGGCCGTGAAATCCAAAAAGTGATTTAAAAATGAAAGTGCTACATAATTGCTATTTAATTTCGCTTTGTTTTTATTACGTTCTCTAGCTAAACTGTAGGTAGGTACATAGTTTTGTTTGAAGGTGCAAGAGTTTCTCTCTGTTCTGCAGATTTTAGATTGATAAGTTTTTGTGACTGCCAGTTTATGAGCTGGCATGGGGAAATTGGATTTAGGATATCTAGAGTTAAGACTCTCCTAATAAACACACACTCTTCTAGCGATTAATTACTAAACTGGATCCTAATTCTGGAATTTTACAAACATTATGACTTCTTAGTAGTACCTACTGTAAAGGAATTGCGATTGAATAGCGATCACGCGATTAGTATTGTGAATGTTTGTGATTATCCTCTGCTAAACGCTTTTAAACTCTCTAGTACTAATTCAGTCATAAAATAAGGGATGAAAACTCGTAGCCCGTAGCTTTGGTGCGTAGGCTTCGTAGCATGGGCGTAGGCACATACAAAACTATGCACATTCAGTTAGTTCAGTTCGGAACCTTTTTTCGGATCTTCTTACCACGACTGTCCTCTCCAAATGGCTTTCTAATTTCTGCTCTATGTCTAAATTCTCCTTATAAATCCAGACTCTTATGCAATGAAAATTATAATTACCAAACCTGTTTGAATCATTCATAACCCCGCTGGTAGTGTGGATCGTAAGCGATCTTATAATGAACCAATGGGCACGGTTGGTACTTGGATGGGTGACCGCTAGTAACTATTATCTTATCTGTGCCGATAGTGGCAAATTTCATACGCACTTCCGTGCTTCGGAGTGCCCACTAATCCGTATAAAATACAATCCGCATTGGAGCAGCGTGGGGACAATGCTCCAGGCCTTTAAAAGAGTTTTATAGATACGTAGGCACCTTAAGTAGGTATTTCGAATTTTATGCAACTGAAGTCGTGAGGAAAATAAACTAAATCTATACTAATAATATAAAGCTGAAGAGTTTCTTTGTTTGATTGTTTGTTTGAACACGGTAATCTCAGGAACTACTGGACCGATTTGAAAAATTCTTTTAGTGAAAGATAGTCCATTTATCGAGGAAGTCTATAGGCTAAGCGTTACGTTGCAATGCAATTCTTAACGTGGGTGAAACCGGGGGGCACAGCTAGTTACTAATAAAGAGTAATGGTTTCGTCTTTAATTAAATACAAAAATGCCGAGTTTGAGGTAAGTAATTAAACTGAACATTCACCAATTACGTACACGGTGACTATTTTTATTTTATCACCGTTCGTTACTCGCGGCCATTATCAGAATAGGTCTGCAATGTAATTACCAAGTTTTAATTGTTGAGTATTAACACCTTTGTTTCCCACACACTATAATACACCCTTAATAATAAAGTTTTAGGAATTATTGGAAACTTAATGAAGTCGACAATAAATTATTTATAGGTACCTACCTATATCGGCACATTAAAAATTAATATTTACATGCAAACAAACATGCAACATGTAGTGCTATGTATCTTTTTTTTTATATTGCAGTCCATGATCATTGAAAACCAAATTTATTCAGATTCAGTGTGTTAACAGAAATAGCCTAGTTTCGGCCCGTTGTTCCGCGTTCGATTCCCGCACGCTTCTAATTTTTCAAATTATGTGAGTATAAATAAAATTTCGCTTGCTCTGGGCTGAAGAAAAATATCTTGGCAAAAATGATGCCTTGGCTTGACAATAATGATGATTCGATGATGCATGTGTAGTAATGCGTTCGAACCATTAATTAAGCACACACATTTATTTTGAAGTACCTATGTGCCCCGAATATGCCCCTACCTATGCAGTTATTCAGTTTCTCTAAACAAAGAGGTCCTGTGCAACAATACTACATAAAAAAGGTTTAGACATTAATGGAATTTACAACTGTAAATGGTTGAAATTCTTAACTTCTAGGTCATTACTAGTCCTACCCTTATCTATCTATCTAAACTTACCTACCCTCACTTTATGAATAATCGTCCTAAAGTGCACTGGTCTCAAAATCAATAATTTTTCATTGACCGTGCGCTTTCTTTAAAACGTTTCACGGAAACGATTATGTATTGAATGAATAATAAATCTAGCTGCCAGTACGATTCAGGTGCAATGGTTTTCCACGAAATGAAAACCGAATTCGCGATATCGCCTTCAAATATTCATGTCCCTTTACGGCAATTAATCGTTTGTCTACTTTAAGTCAATGTTGTTACTAAATTAGTAGTTACAACATAACCACAGTTGGTTTTTAAATTAGTGTTGTAAAATACGTACCTAATGTAATGTACCGAAACTTTAGTAGATAAGTAGGTATTTACCTACACTATTTACGTACTAGTAATTTGGTGATATAGGAACAGGCGATTATCCAACACAATACGAGTTTAATCCCTGATGAATTACTTACATGCCAGCAAAAACATATCAGAGAGAAGAACGACCGTAGACATTCACAGAGTCTTGCAAAGCAGTTGAACAGGAAATCACTGCAGATCCTCATTTTACACACACTGTATCGAGTCACGTTTGCACATCGTCGTGACAAACGTTTCACAAACTTGACTGTAAATACCACAATGGACCGCTGACAACGAAACCTATCTTATCAGCCTTCAATACGATATCAATAAAATGCCACGATGTAACTATTAGGTATGTTGTATCAGCCTAGACCTTCCACACACATTTTTCTTTATCATTTCTCTGAAAACCAGCTTTGTATGAACACAATATCATACATTTGAAAATCATTGTCACTTAAGATAATGTCTCTAGCACTTTTAAAACTGTTATTTCTGTAGTTTTTTTCCTTTATTTTACTACTATTGTCTACCACAGTTTAGCGACGGTAGGTACCTATTTAGGATTAGTAATAAAAACACATTATTGATAAAGGAAGTCATTTTATTTTCATTAGTTTTACTTAATCATTGAATGGTAATATGCACGTTAGTTTTGTGTCAGAAGTGCTAGAAGCAACCAACAAGAACTTAAATCGTTTTTAACTGTTGAAAATATGTAATATCAATTTTTTTTTACCACAAAGGAATAGAAGAAACGTTCCAACTAGCATCATTCTAGGTTGCTATAAATAAATATTCTTAGCACTACATATCTAAAGTATTTAATGCTTATCTGTGATCTCTGTAAATCCGTGATAAAAATGTTTTATAAAGCAGCGAAATTAGTTTTTTTAAAATTATTATAAGCTAAATTTAAAACCTTCAAGCTGAAAAGTATTTCATTAAAAGTTTTAGAGACTTCAAGATTTATTTTGGACTTGGTTCTAGACTATGGTGGACAACGCTGCTCCATTGCAGATCAGTGAAGTTAAAGGGTTAAGTTAGGCAATGCCAGGTCGTTTCCAAAGTTTGCTAAGGTACGAATAACGATAACAACTTAACAACTATGTAAGACAACGCATTAATTTGCTAACATTGTGTACGTACCTACTTATATTATGTCTACATACCTCGTGACATGTTTTTTATATTCTTTTCAGTAACGATATTGTTCTTAAACTAGACACTAAGAAATAAGTCAAATCAGTTTATTTGCAGTGTAAGATTATTAAGATACAGTTTGCAAGTTTTTAAGTTTACGTTTCTTATCCTAACCCCTAGGATATGGAAATAATTACATGGTAAAAGGTTTATAAAATTAAATGATTTTATGAAATAAAAGAATAACGTCATAAATGATACATCATGAAATTAATTTTCCAATGTCAACGTTAATATCAATGTTTTCAAGACCATTAAAAAGACAAGTAAAATTACACAACATAACGTTTTCAAACTTTGTACCTGTAACTGTTAGTCCTCTTTCATTCGCAACTTGAGCAAACTTTACAATCAAAATTTCGAGTTTCTTCTTCGTTACAATTCCCAACTGTCAAAGTCAGTTTAAAAAAACCCATTAACGCATCCATCGAATTTGCGATTGATTACATTTTTAGTCACGAATACAGAAACTTGAGTCAACATTTTTTATCCCGCGAATACTGAATACGCGAATAAGTGAAGCATGCGTGAGTAAGGAGCTTTATCTGTGTCTATGAAACTTAGTACCTAAAGTTGTGTAAATCATCGTAAAATAACGTGAAATAAAAAAAAGTACTGTTAGGTAATCTTTTATTTTTAATCATTACCCCTTCATAACCCATACTCTAACGGTAGATTAAGTTTCAACAAAGGTGTAATAAGACCTAGGAATGTGACAATTATATTTTTTGAATGATCTTTAAAAGCGGCCAGCAAGGATTCCGTGTGACACGGATGCATTATGAAGTAGGGACGATGGAATAATGGATGTTCTTGTTGAGTTATCACGGAGTAAAACTGCGCTTCGTCGATGCTGAAATCACATGAAAAATACCTAATATTACCTATATTTCATAATTTAATTACGATTTTAAAAAAAACTTAATAAATAATTTAAAAAAATTAATGAATAATTTAAAAAAAATGTCTGCATAATAATAATATATAATTACAATAACAATATTATTATAATAAAGTACTCACTTAACTAAAGACATCTGCCTGATTTCATTTAATGTTAGCAAAGCACCCGACGAATTCCAAACATTAAAACTAAATGACGGTACTCCATAACTTAAATTGTAAAATATTATGTACTCTGCTTTATATAAAACTGTGCTTCGTTCGGCTTCATAATCGATGTATGTATCTTTTATTAAATAACATTTATGTTCCTCTGAGCCCTCAATAAAACGCCAGCCATCGCATAACTCTTCAGATTTTTTCAAAAATTCCCGCGCTGCGCTATGAAATTCATCAGCGGACACCGTAACACGAGCCATTTACCACCAATACTTACTAACTCTATGCTTTTTTGTTTAGGTCATAAATATGTTAATTTATAACATTTTAAAGGCGTGATAACTTTAGTGGAACTATGAATATGACTAAAATACACAGGCTACGTTTTAAATGAGTTAATGTACTTATAAGGTACGTTCTTGTTCTTATTACTTTTGTTTACGAAAAGATAAATGCCTTATGCATGCACAGACTACATAGAATAAAAAGGTTCAATGAACTGATCTCTATTGTTTATACACTGGATTATTTGCTGATTTGAAGCGCCCATTTGACAAGGTGAATATATTAAAAATCTTAAGCGAGAGTTGTTTAACTTTGCTATTTCTTATTAATATTGATTTGTGATAAAATATATTAAAATAACAAAAATACTACATATATGTATTTTAATATTTAAAAAAATTATTGCTTAATTTATTCGAGTGATAAACAGTTAAGTTTATGTTGGTTCGTATCATGGTACCTATCATAATAATTTATAGGTAATCATAACATTTAAGATACCTGGCACTGACGTAGTACATCTAAGTAGTCTGTGGTCACTGACATACTGACAGTGACACTGACGTTACGTCAGTTAACAGTTTAGATGTTTAGTTTTTTTTTACGGATTACATTAATTCTTCGCTCGGCGTGATTCTGCTGAAATTTCCAATTAATTGATATTTGTTTTTCATGTACTATTGTGCATGAATGTGGATTTGACTTAAAAACTGCAGAGTTATAGGTTTTCAACACAATTTTAATTTGGTTACTACTGTGGGTATCTGTTATCATTTATCTTTAAACATTTTAATCAGTGTTGTGTTCGTTTCGACTTTCGTTCACATTCAGTATTCAGTTAATGTGTGAAGAACGCTCATTGTGAATGTGTAATTTGTCGAATATTTACTAAGGTTTATATCTTTATTTACTGAAGTTTACTAAGCATTCCACGTGCGACATAAGATAATCAGTAAGTAATACATTCTTTAGTATCTAATTTTAAATTTAAAACTGAGAAAAATATTTATTTTATATTGTTTAGTTTATTATTACATTCTATGTTTGTTTTTATTACAAGCCTAAATTTATACTGAGCAATTAGCACCATTTCTATACAGCTAACCACAGCTCTCAAAATATAGAAACACAAAGTTTTGTACATTTATAAATTTTTTTTTGTTCTCTGTCCAAAGGTTAACTGGCAGAAATTGCTGTTAGTAACAATTCAGCCTTTTCTGTATGTCTTTTATCAAGTATTTTAAAATTTTTATTTGAATATATTTTGTTGAAGATGTGCATAATAAAGAATATTATATAATTATGTTGTGCATATAATATTATTTATTCTGGAGTGTGGATGAAGCAGAATAAACAATACAAGTATAATTAAATTCACATTCCATTCCACACTCAACCACATACTAGGATTCCCTGTGTCGTGGGTACCATGGACACATACAAAGACAATTAAACAAACTCCCAAACAGAGAACAGAAATCTAATCATCATATAAATTTCTGCCCTTCCGGGAATCAAACCCAGGACTCTGAATGGTGGATCGGCATGGTAACCACTACACTACGGGTCGTCAAGTTTATATGCTTATGAATATGTTTTCAGCTATAATGGACACATTGAAAAAGGGTTGGTTCACAGAGGCATGTGAGATGTGGCAAGGTGGTACATTCTCCTTCCAAGTGAAGGAGGTGCTTCACCACGAGAAGTCACAGTACCAAGACATCCAGGTGTTTGATACTCTCAGTTTTGGTCGGGTTCTGGTGCTGGATGGCATTATACAATGCACACAGAAGGATGAGTTTTCGTATCAGGTAATTTGTGCTACATTCGTTTATTTTACATTTACATGCTGTATTTATGACATAGTTAATAACTTGTTATTTAAACCCTTCATTTAAAGGAGTGCAAGGAATATTTATTCCCCCAGCCGACTTTAGCCAAAAGGGTGCATAAACCCAATTTATCATTATTATTTATTACATAAACATGTCCCATATGTTTATTTTTGTTTCATTAATAGATCCCAGATAGTTATTTAGAATCTCATGAAGGTAATGATTTTATAGGTTTTGGTACATAATTGCTTATTTTTGTTTCAGGAAATGATATCATTTCTGCCCCTGTGTTGTCACAAAAATCCAGAGAAAGTGCTAATTGTTGGTGGTGGCGATGGAGGGGTTGCTAGGGAAGTGGCTAAACACCCTAAAGTTAAGGAAATTGTTCAGGTTTGTTTATTTTATATAATATACATTATATAACATATACATTATATATATACCGGGTGTAATCGTTAAGTGTGCACAGGCGATTATTCCGTAACCGTTACAGATATCAAAATTTTTTAACAGATATCGAAAGTACTTTATCTAAAAAGTAAAATGACAATAATAGCTTTTTAAAAATAAAACGAGAAATATCCAAAAAATTTACATTAAACACTCCCATACATTTAGTATGAGATACCTACTAAGTAGATAGCGGCTAATCTCCGCATTAATTTCGCGGAACGACCGGCGGATCAGTGCGTGACAGAGACAGCGTCATAGCTAATCTTGGTGTTAGAGCAGAGCAGGCAATTTTGCTACAGTTCCGCGCGCCATTCAAACGACAACTTGTGGGTTTCGTTCAACGGTTCCGCTATTACAGTTTCGCGGCGGCGGTGTGTTACTGCCATTAAGGTTTTTATTATTATCAACAGAACAGACTATGTGAAATCTTCTCAATAATGTAGATGGTAAAATATTTAACTCAACGATTACGAGTAAGATAGTAAAATATTTATATAATAGTTTTTACATGAGTGTTACAATCTTATCAGTCTTATCACAGTATGTAAACATACTATATTGCATTGGTTTTCCTGTTTGTACTTTTATTTCTTTAACAGTTTGTGTATGTACTTACACTAATAAACTTTTAAATATTATTTCCTGGTTCTACATGCAACAATTTACGTAGCGCAGTTAACGCCCAGTCGAGTCGGCATGATTTTTCCGACATTTAAAACATTCATCATCATATTTATTATTTCGGACAATCCACATAAAACCTTAATAATACCTAGTTAGTTAAGATTAAGATAGGCCTAAATCATTGTTACGAAAACCAAACGAAAATCTGTTTAGTAGTTTTGAGATTAGCGCGCTCAGATAAACAGATGGGATGCGGCGATGGATTTATTTTATAATTTACTAGCGACTCGCTCCGGCTTCGCACGGGTGCAATGCTGATACTAAATACACTACAGAAAAACTGTGAACGTCTATACATATAAACCTTCC
>DWAV01002200.1:0-11614 GCA_018231305.1 Noctuana lactifera | reverse complement strand
ACGTTAAGCCGTCGGTCCCGGTTGTTATCGATAGATAACAGTCGTTAAACCTAGTCGGAGGCCCTTTGGGCGGTTTGTCGTCCGACCCCCATTGGAGCAACGCGGTGGAGTATCCTCCAGGCCTTTCCTGATTGTGGGGAGAGACCCGTGCCCAGCAGTGGGACATTAAAAGTATTGAAGGTACATTTCAAAAGAATAAAAAAAAAGGCGCTAAAATTTTATAAAGATGACCCTTTATAAAGATTTATAAAGATCCCACTCTTCTAAATATTGAAATAGATAATTTTTATGATGTAGAATTTGTCGCGATATTTTCTTCTACCAAACAGAACTCAGTGATTGCTTGGAAAAACCTTTACTTTGAAACATTAACTATAAGTATTGTGAGGACTATAAGGCGTAATTATTTTAGTCAACTCTGAATGCATAAAACTATAGATAAATACCCAAATTATAAATCGCCCCGTGCTCATAACAAAGCCAATACAATCCACTAACCATCGCTAAAAATACAAGAACCCCAATTTCATTAAGAGGGCTTCACACTAACTTGGACGCTCAATTTTAAAACAATCCTTCGAAATTCCTTCAGCAACTACTCGAAAGCAGTCAGAAGTCAATTTACTGAAGAACGAAGTACAGAGCCAAGTTAGGAGTCGGTCTGAGAAACTAAAGGTAAGTATCATTGTCTTGGAAACTTTTCTCTTTATACCTACCTCATCAGGAAAATGGGATAGGGAATGACGGTTGTTCACACGGGTCCTTGCTCTCTTGTGTATTTTTGTAGGGAGTCTGTTTATAAGCTTACTTATTTACAAAATTAATCAGCAAAGTACTCAAATTCAAAATTTTTATTCTTCATAAGGTATTTGTATGCACTGGATGAACGTTAAATAATACGGTACATTGACTTTAGGCACCCTATTGACTAAGGAAAGCCGGGGGGTTCCAGGCCTTCCGCGGTAGTGGGGAGAGACCCCTGCTCATTAGTGGGACATAAAAAAAGGGTTGAAGGCAGGCCGGGGGAAAAGAGCCGGCGGAAAAAACTCTCGGCAATCCTTTAAAATCAAGTGTATAAATACCTAACAAATTATTATTAATTAAACAGTATAGCTTTAACCTGATAGTATGCTTTACATTGCCTTGAAGTCTTCATTGTTATCTAAATCCTGTCATTGGTTAATGTAATACATTATTAAGTATGTCACTCTTCATAATTGGTATTAGTTACGTTATGGGCTTTTCGTTAGTTAATAGTAATTTTATGTGATGTAAACACGCATAGATCTGCTGGTAGTGTATGCTACGAGGGCTCGGTCCTGGTAATCAATGTTATAGATAGAGAGCTGGTTGGATGCCATTGAGCTGTTTGACAATTATGGTTTATGGAACTTGCGTCCTCTGAGATCTCAACTCAGTATAGAACCTTATCCTTTTTAATATAAAAGTTTACGCTGAAAACTTTGAGATTCCATATAAAAGGACCGTGTCTCTTTTTGTCATTTTGTCTGTGTATATTTTTTGTAAAGTTTAGTATTTGGACGGAGATCTTTGGTGAAAGTGTATCTAATAAAACGTGTAATGAGTAATGGTTAATACTTTTAAGCTCTCAGTATTTTTTGTTTTTGTTGAAGAAACTATGAATCCTACCGAAAACATTTTCATGTAAAATATTGTTAAGATGGGACCACATGGCTCTCAATGGCAAAAAGTTATTCAGATCTCATATAGAGCCAAGCTTCTCTTTACACGTCCTAACTCTACAGGCTCTACAAGTCACAAACTCCTACATTTTCCTACACGTTTCTTTATAACAATACTCGTACATAGATGTGAAAGCTAAGAATTCTTACACTAAATTACGCAAACGTCTTTTCTAAAGGGAATAAAGATGCTTTTAGTTTTATCTTGAATTCCTAACACTAATCTCTAATGCTGTAAATTTATATTCGACTACTTTGCTATACAAAACGAACTTCTCAGAAGCCTACCTACATATAAAACTGAATTACTTATAATATGGTTTTCCTTCTACGGAAAAGTTCTTATTTAAGGCTCGGTATGTTTAAATGGAATGTTCTACCAAAAAATTTCTATTGCAATTTATGCAAATTGATCAAATTCTGATTTGTCATACCAACAACAACATTTCTGTAGGAACGTGATAGCTCGGGATGGACATCTACCCCCTGCCCTGCGATACACCCATCTTTGATACTTAGAGAAGTAAAAAAGAACCAGCATACAGTATATCATAAAAACTTTTTTCCTATATAATATAATATATATTATATTGTTCGAGAAAGTTCCAAGCATTTATTAGGGATATTACGATCTCATCTACCTTAAAGGGCACAAACGACGTATTTATACCGGTGACCCAAATATCTCACCTGATTCGATTAAAGCCGAATAAGTATATCAGGTCCACGAACGTAACTGCATTTTAAGTCTTTCCGACTATTACACTAAAGCATAATTGTTTTATCTATTAAGAAAGTTATTCATTAATTGAATAGTAATAAAAATCTTTTTTTTATAACATAACATGATAAACAAATGAATATTTTGAATCGTCCAGTAGTCACAATAGGGCAGGCGCACTATGGTAAATTAACAACAGGACTAATAAGCATAAATAGGTACCTCTACATACCTAACAGATAAGATACTTTGATCACTAATACAAATGGCTGACTTAAAGCTTAATGGCATTTTCCATGTCCAGTCAACCTTTGATTTAAGTTCGTGGTAAGTGATAAAATCATTTGGAACATAAATATTGCGCCGAATTTTGACTTAATTGTTTAGGTGCAGATTCAGATATTATTATTAATTAACAGTTTAAAACAAAAGCAAAGCGTCAGAATGATTTTTAAGGTTGGTAAAGAAGAAATAAAATTTTCAAGAAATTACAGACGTTTCATCGTGGGAAGTGCACCGGAATGCCGCAATGCAATATCCGTTTGTCACTTTGTTATTGTCTATGAAGCTGGCTACAGATTTTTTCTTAATTCTTGAGATGTTCTTGAGAATAGCGGTACCATTTTAACTCAATGAGTTATAGACAAAAAGTAAATTAATATAAAGGGTTATAGATGCACAGTGTAATGTAATAATAAAAAAAATCTAAGAATAAATAAAGACTAAGTTAACTGTAAATCCTGTAAACTTACACCTCGGTGCCACAGCCGGCTTTGCCAAATAGCGGTATCAAGCAAGACGAGTCATAAAATGAAAACTTAAAGGAATTGCCATCATAAAAGTGATTGCATCACTCTTCTTTGTCGCTGAAGACATAATACGAAGTGATTTTGTTGAGTATATAAAGACAGTTTGAACGTGAACTACGTTAGTGAATGGCTACACATTGTATATTTCTAAATTCTATTTATACTAGTAAAATTAAACAATAATATTATTTAATTAAATCCTATTTATTATAAACTATTAAACTTTACTATTTGTTCCCACTTTCATCAACCTAATCACTTTTTACCTACATCTTGGAGATGACTTGTGCGTTATTTTTATCCCCACCGCTGGGCATTCTTGTAATTTTTTTTTACAGTGCATACAAATAAGAATAAAAATATTATTTATTTAAAATCATAAGTGACTCTGTACATTTTATTTGTTGGTAATATTTTACCTTAGATGTTGTTTCTTTTCAAAAGAACTGCGGACCCAATTTGCTATAAAAATTCTCTCAGTGGAATCAAAATGTCCTTAGCCTTAGGTCAGTTCGATACAATTACTGTACAATTGAAACCGTTTTTGCTCTTACTTTGTCTGTAGCGGGTTCATTAATGAAAGTGTACCGGCGCCGCGACGCAATATCCTATCGTCCGTTGCTAAAAAAAAATTTACTGTGTACTATACTTTTTCATTTCCTTCCAATGTGTACCTTAGCTTGCTAAGTTTAAAGAAGGTATATATTTATAAAGAAATTGTTGATTACGGATTTAATAGAAAGAGCTACGCAATATTTCGTAGAATCTAATATAGAATTGCTTTGTCGATCTTTTTTTATAGGTCTACTTTTCTTCTTTGATAGAAAGATTATTACTTTTTAATGTAGTTACAGAAATGATAAAAGTGATACGCGAAAACACATGATAACTACAATATATTATTGCGTCAGAAATTCTGTGAAACGTGATAGTTACGAGTATTTTGCTTAATTAATTTATTTAATCCCTACATGATGTGCAGATTTCAATTACGCCAGTTCACGACCTGCTATTTTAATAGGCATTTGTAATTAACGTAATATTTAACGAGCAGTTAATTAAACCTTTAGTTTCGTAAATAACAATAATGAAGTAGGCAATGTAAGCCTTTGTACCTTTGAGAGAATTAAGCCACAGAACACGGAAAAAAAAGACGAGTAGAAGGAAATGCCCGTCATTTATTTGACGTGTGGCTCGTATAGGTAAGTCCATTACGGCATAATATGCATTGCGATTGGCTGATTGCCGTGACGCGACTAAACAATATTGATGCTGATTGGCGGATATAATATTCAAAGTTGCCTCGTTAGTTTCCGTACTAATAGAGCGTAGGGGCATTTATTGTCATCTTTTTTCTCTCTTATTTCCGTGGGACAGAAAAAAGAAAAACTCTTCATAATAATATTATTATAATGTCAACTCAAGTTCTATTAATTACGTTAGTACCTATTGTTTCCTAATTTAAATTATCTATTCTCCATTATATTATAAATAGTTGATGAATCAATTAATCTAAAATCACGAATAACTAAAAAATCTTTTAACAGGTACTCGTATGTCATGTTATATTTAAAAGCAATCATAAAGCCAACCGAAATATAGCTTCTCTAAAACGATGTGGTTATATTTCCTCTTTGAAAGAGTCATATTTCATTTGGCATGACATTTTTTAGATTGCATTACCTTCGTTCCGTATATTCGTTTATACGTGAAAATTAAATGAAATCTGGAAGGATGAAAATTTTTCACAAAGAACAGAATAACTTATTCATAGAGATATAAAGAGGCTTGAGTGGCTTATAGTGGCTTATGGAAAAATATATTATAAGTAAAGTATGTATTAGCTTCATTAAAATTATTAGAACTAGTCCTATTGACTCAATATGTCGAAATTCAGTTTTATCAAAAGTGATTCGAATTAACCATTAAAACATTCGAAAATATGAAAATCAATTCAGTTTTTCATACCTGAAATCCAGCAAATACTATTTCCCGAGCAATATTTCAAATGCTCCCACATTTATTGTTTTAAAATCATACAGCCGTCCCGAAATGAGCATCCGTGGTTAGATTGCGGAGAGACAACAATATGAGTGAGCTACTAATTACAAGAGCGCTGGTAAAATTAATATCACAATTCTGAATTCCGTCGTTATTCATCTTAATAATATATACTATTATAAGACTATAATATTATGTTATATGTGTGTTCTTTTGTTTGAAGAATTACAAATGTGTGTATTGGTAGGCTAGGTGAACCAGAAATGTCTTTGTAGTTCGTGATCTTGCCTTTATAAGTGACGATTGAAATGGGGTTTGTAGTGGCGGGTGGCTAGACGCTTATGCTACACTTGGACTGGCTCTCTTATACGCTTTGTATTTTACTCTGGGACTGGCATTGTATTTCAGTGGGTTTCTGTATTAGGCCTTAAAATAAAACACTTAAAATTTTGTGTTCTCTATGTAATTTTCAATTTCAGCATAAACAGCAAACAATTTTCGCTTTCAAGAATTTCCTCTGTACAACAAGCCTTTCATAAATATCTGTTATTCTTAGTAGGATAACATCAGCTAACCACGTTGAAGCCATTTGTTCTTTTATTCCTACCAGCATGCGCTAAATCTTTACGTTGGAAGCAAAACGCTATCACAAAAGAGCCTTTAAAGATAAATTATCCATTTATTCAGCTGAAGATTAATTTTCATTTTGAGCACACATTTCTCTTTATTTATACGAAGGTAGAACGTAGGCATTTTGTTTAATACGTGTTCTGTTTTGGATTATAAATGTTCATATTCGAAGAATGCTTGACTTATTTCGAAAAAGGCATAAGTGGAGGTTCTTAATTCGATTGAGTATAGTCCTGTCTAGTTTTTTTAATATGCCTTCAACCCATTTTTATATCCCACTGCTGGGCACGGGTCTCTTCCCACAACCCGGGAAGGCCTAGAGTGAAGCATACTCCACCACGCTGCTCCAATGCTTTTTAGTATAAATTATGTTATGTCGTAATTTGTATTGCTTGTTGAAGTCGAGTCTTCTAAAAACCAAGCTATAGCGAACTACACATTTGATGATGACATAGCAAACTATAGATTTTTAGATCCCAGTTTCCGAACATTCATATCCCGAATCAAAAATGTTTTTCCAACCAAAAATCTATGACCCGTTTGCCGTAAGCCGATGCCCTGTTTGATTTATTTGACTTTCATTAACTGTATTTAAATACCGTACGATGAATAAGATAATTGATTTTGATTTTGAATGCGGAGTATATTCGACAAATTTTTTTAGAACCAAACGCCGGTTTCTAAAAGACTAGTTAAAATTTATTTAACTAACACGTATGTAGATATATTAATTAATCTGACAAATTATTTTAAGTTTCTGAAACGTAGCATTTTAGAATCATAAAACACTTTTGTTTGCCATACGATTCTCAATTATTCTCATGTTATTGCAGTTAACAAATAATATAAACTAAAATGTATGTATATATAGCAAGCAAAAGTAAAAGTAATAGTAAAAAGCAAAAGTAATAATTACACCAATAAAGATAATCATGCGTTTAGACACTAAGATCTATGAAAGTTGATTTGTTGATTCGTATGAGTTTTGAGTCTTTTAGCAACCCGGCGGTGTCTATACATGCTACACATCCTACTAATATTATAAACGCGAAAGTTTGTAAGTATGGATGGATGTTTGTTACTCTTTCACGTAAACTACTGAATGGATTTTAATGAAACTTAACAATAATACAGCTTCCACATCAGAATAACACATAGGCTACAATTTATAAAGATATCGTGTGAATTGCTCGAAATACTAATCCTGCGCAAACGAAGTCGCGGGCACCAGATAGTATATTATAATACGACTATGTTAACATTTACGAGTATGTAGCAATAAACGTTCCTATTCAGACGTTACACAAAAGCGGACCGAGAGCGTTTTCCGGGCCCGTGGAGAAGGTCCTTAAGTGGCACAAGTCCTTACAAGACATCGGGCTCTTGGTATTCTACGAGATAGTCGGTAAGTGGTTGGATTTTAGATTTTACCTCGTCAATGACGTCGTATAGGCTTTAGAAAGCTGAAATATCTAGGTTACTTCATAGCTGAAAAAAATTGTTTTTTGGGTTGCTTAAATTAATTTTAACTTTTTAGTGAATTATGCTTGAAATGGTTTAGATGCATAAATATTAATGAACACATTTAGAAAAAATCTCGTGTTTTTACTCTATGTTTTCTACTATAAAACGAATGGTTAAAATAAAAGTAGAAACTTTACTCATGGTGTACCTAAGTCGACAGGCGTGTCTAATTAGTCTATCTAGGCGAAAGTAAGGGCAAATTATTCCCAGAAATATGATTTGGTATAAAATAAAATGGTAAAAAATAAATGGTTGTAAAAGCCAAAAGTATTAAAAGTAATATGCTAAATCATGTTTTGCACAAGTGGTTCTTAACATATACTTTTTTAAATACCATCCATTAACATTAATAAGTAGATACCTATACAAATATAAAGCGAAAGTTTAATATTAGGCACTCGAAAAGTTGGCGAATCTCGCTAAGCGTTTCTCAAAGGAGCTAATGCAAATTTGAGATTTCGTAATATATATCATTTGCTTTGGGGAAAGAAAAATTAAAACGAAAAATAATTACAGGTTTTGAGACTTTCAAGTGTAAGTATTCACTGAGACTTACGAATTTGCGATTTAACAAATTGAAACAATTTAACAAAAAAGATTTTTAAATGTAATATTATAAGTGTCCATAATTACAAACTAATAACTTTAATATAACATTGCTCTATAATTGTATATTTGTAACAGAGTTATGATAGATACGATAGATTTAAGACATAGCTGCCTTGAAGTATATTTGCATACACATCTCCCCAACTAAAACATAAGAACGGTTTGTTTCACCACTTAAAAGATATTAATGCCTTCCGCATTGGTATCTCTCCAGTCGACCTGCACCTACCTATGTACCGCCTATAAATTATATGTAAAAACTTTAAGACTCAACCTCATACTATAGCTAAATGCGTAAGCGTGAGGTCGGGAGAACGTTCTGCAAAGAACATAGTGGTGAGAGACGACAATGGGCCAGCAATGCAGGTCGTTTATTATGAGGTCGACTTTCTGCTTCCAGAGTTGAAACCTTCTTGTACCATCAGGTTTGTGGAATTTAGTACTAACTCAAGTAGGGTGATACAAACAGTAGGGAGATTACACTACAGTTGGAAGGTTATTCTTGTGCTAGCTGATATAAGATGGTCAAACTAAGAGATATTTATTTTAGGCTAAAAAGGTTTTGTTAACTTAACAGGAGCGCTAGATTCAAAAATATTTTAACTGTTAGACAAAGTGTAATTTCACCATAAGTGAGGAAAGTTTCCTAAAAGATATCGTTCAAAATATTGTTTGTTTTTGTAACATTTTGTAAAATTGCTCTCGATAGCACCACTTTACCTTTCATAAAAGTTTTATACCTAAGTGCAGACGGCTTAACTAACGTGAGTTAAGCCTTTTGTACTTATTAAAATGTACCTATAAAATGTATATGTGTGTTATAATATATTGTATGTGTGTTGTATGTATGCATATGCATGTGTACCTATAAAAGAGTCGTTTGTACCTATAAAAATGTATACAGTTTAACAAATCCGTCACTTCAAAAGATTATCTTATTCAATTGAAATAATATTTTCTATAAATATTCGATTTTTTGTAAACACATCTTTTAGAGTTATAGGTCGCATGATGCCTGGAACTTGTAGGCTGCAAGCATTTAACGTGCGCCTTGCGACAGGGGACGATGTCGCAACTCTGTCCCGTCGCGCCGCAGTCGCTGCGCATCACGTCGCTAAACTGAGCAAAGAGTATGGGCAAGACAGTGATAAAATCACTATTGTGTTACCTTAGATTGCTTCATGCTTTATTTAAAATAAACTCTTTTTAAGATTTACGATTCAAAAATTCGTCACTAGTTAATGTCACATTACTTCAACGTCACACCGCAGTCGCTGTACATTACGTTACTATTAGCAAAGGAAATAAAAACACTGATAAAATTTATTACTATAGTATAAATCCTGAATTGCTTTTGCTGAATTTTAACATTTGAATTTTAATCTATTGAAGGCTGGACGCGGTTGTCCTTTACATGTTTGTGTGTTTCGGTAACCACTTATTACGAAATACATTTAATTTAAGTAATATAAACAAGGAAAGCAAACTTAAAAAGGTTGATTAATTTAATTACCTTTTTTAATTAATTCTGTTCATTAACGACAATATATTCGTATTACAAACTGGCTGTCGCGTTTCTCCACATAAGCAAACTGAGGAAGCAGTTGGTAGCTTTCTTAGCGTTTGTAATTTAGAAAGTGTTGCTCCTCATTTCGTTTAATAAAATTATTAATTATCTTTGTTTTACTTGTTTCATTCATTTTAAAACCCAAAATTTACTAAAAAATACGACTTAGTCGGTATGTTTCATAAAAACTTTCGCCCCTTAATTTGACTCCTTAAGCGGTGGAATTATCAAAAAATCCTTGCTTAATGGTTACTTACCTACGTAATAAAAGGAATGCATTGTTTCTATATAATATAGAGTATATTATATCTACCATAGAATTAATCAAATATATTCTTAGAGTCTGTAAAAAACTTTTTCTGTTTATATTTTCGATTAAAATAATTTTATTTTAATAAAGTAAGGCAACAACTGCTATCGAATGTTAGCGATCTAATGTCTACATTATACTACATTATCTCAGCGTCGTTAAAATTGAATTTTGGCACATATTATGGCCAATAGTGTCATTTGTACCAACGTTTTTGGCACGTATCCAAAAACATTATGGAATGCATCTAATATGGGGAAAGCTTGTAGGATAACAATCAAACCAAACGATAAACGAATACATTAGCAATCAAAATGTAAGTAAGATACAACCAAATGATCGATAAGGCGACGCAGTATTACCTCCCTGGGCGAAGTAACAAGTGCTATCCCTACTATTGCTAAACTTACCACTATTTTGAAGAGTAAAAATCAGTGCCACATCAAAATCCAATTACACTGCAAACCTCAGGGTCAATCGCTACGGTGTCAGTTGGCAACCGTTCAACTGCACGAACGGCGCAATCGCTTGGGAATCACACCTAATGTCGCTGAGACACGCCTCGTTGCACTCAATGCTGGTTAAACAGCTTTCTCGTCATGGAAACTGTGGGGTGAGCATCTGTGTTTGGCGTATCGCCAATCATTACACATTGTCATCAAATTGCACGCTGATGGCAGCTTTCTCTTCAATGTTGACAGTTCTGGCACTACTGTCGTTATATCAAAGCTCCGGTTCATGTCTCTAGTTACTTGTACACGTATTTATAGCCATGAATGGTCTTATAATCGCAAGAATTTGTGATGTGCTTATAAAGTTGTCTTATACGAGTATCTAATTAATAACAGCAGTACGTATCTATACTATTGATTCTATTATGTTCCGCTCTATGTAGGTACTGAGTAATATCGATAATTTTCTGTTCTGTCTATTCAGTGACGGCGACGATGTTAAAAAGATTACGGCAAATGCCTCAGTAAGTTGATATAGAATCACATTTTACTTAGCTTATTGACATAAGAGGTTCGGAGTTACTCTATTAGATTAGTTTGCAGTATAGGTACGGTAAGTGAAACTACATGAAATTCAATTTTATACAAAATTTCTCAAATTCAATCACATTGATCGCAGTTGGCATGCGTTCAAGTGTATAAAAGGCATTATAATTTGACGATTTTACCCTATCTACCTGTTATTCACACCTCATTTTACTCTAGACTGGAATAACAGCTTTGTTTTAATGGAAGCTTTCGTGGATTGTCGACGTTTGGGACGGCGCCAAGCATCGGTAGGTTTATGCACTGCTTTCTTTTCTCATTAGAGAAAAAATTCCCGCTAAACCGCATGCGTTTTTATCAAAATTATTAAACAAAAACTAAAACCTACTTCAAGCTTAAAAGTAACAAATAATTTTAATTGTCTAAATGTAATTATTACTTATTTATTATTTTACTAGCTGTGAGCTGCGGTTTCACCCGAGTAAAAAAAAAATTCCCAACATTTCCCTTCACTGCTCTGCTCCTATTGATTGTAGCGTGATGAAAAGTATACTATAGCCAGCTCAGGAGTATGAAAAATAATTGTACCAAGTTTCGTTAAAATCCGTCGAATAGATAGTTTTGTTTCTATAACGGTTACACAGACAGACAGACAGACAGACCGGCAAAAATTTTACTGATTGCATTTTTGGCATCAGTATCGATCCCTAATCACCCCCTGATAGTTATTTTGGAAATATAT
>DWAV01002199.1:0-11620 GCA_018231305.1 Noctuana lactifera | reverse complement strand
AGCAGCGTGGTGGAGTATGCTCCAGGCCTGCCCCGGTTGTGGGGAGAGACCCGTGCCCAGCAGTGGGACATAAAAAGAGTTGAAGGGATCGTTTATGAGTAGCAAACAAGCATACATGTCACCTTATGTTAATTAGTCACTGCAACCCATGGACCTCCACGCCCAACCTCAAATAGGAGAGAGGTCCTATCTGGGATCATAATATGTGGAGGCGTTGCTACTCACGAGGACTGAGATGGTCGCCACAAATATAGTGTAGCAGCAACCGTGTAGGTTGGGGACAACCGAAATAAAAGTACTTGCTACAAGACAAAATGGTGGTTTACTTTATGATGATTGTAAATTTATTTTTTAACATGCCCCATACTAGGATTCCCTGTGTCGTAAGTAAGGACACACACTAAGACCATCACATTAGTTCGATCCTTCCCACCCTCATACCAAGAAACAAGGCAGTTCTTGTGTTTCTGGCTTCACCTTCAGGCTGGCTGGGGTTTATCATTTGGCATCCTTTTGCAGATGCGTTGGTTGATCAAGACTTGGAAAGCTGCTATCCTCTAGAGTGCGATCAGCAGTGCCGCCGCATTGGGTTCCCAGGAGGCGCATGTGTTAACGGTCGCTGCAAGTGTGACATAATACAATCTGATAGTAATATTCGTTTTGATTCTAAATCTTTTTAAGAGTTTCCAATGTTTAACCAGACAGTATTCCAGTTCCATCCAAACCAGCAGAGTAACATTAATAATACTTATTACACTAGACTGTATGTAATACACTATATTGTATGGACGGCATTCCGCCTCGGATAGTAAATAAACACTAAGTGTCAAGCTGCCGTTCGCAGGACTTATCTATATTATGACAATCTTGGGACATTGACACCTGTCACAGTAGTGACATCTGCCACATACACTGCAAACCCATGCTGTACCGGTTGGTGTCAGGGGCATGACTATCTTAGGAAACTAGTTAATGGAATAATTAAAAAGTCGTTCTGTGATAAATAAAAAAATAGTTAAACAATGACACCCTTTTTTGCAGAAGAAAATGAAAAACCAATTGCTGACGAAGAAAAGGAAAAGCAAACACTAATACTGGATGAACATCCAGCAGGTAATAGCAATGGGATCTGGTCCCATTTTTAATTAAGTTTTGTACTCGTAGGACATTTCACTTGCAAGAATATGAAAACTCAGACATTTAATCCAGTCCACGTAGTCAAAGTTGCGGGCTGCTAGAAGCTAGTTCTACTTAATATACTCATAAAGTTGCAAAGAAATCTACCTACGTAATAGGTGTTTGTGAGGAGATGATTTTCCGCTAGACAGAGCGGGCCGGAGGCGCAGAAATCAAGCGGCGAAATTTCATTTAGGGATAGCGCGGGATATAACGGAATATTGTGAAATTGGTGCGAAATTACGTGAGAGGCTGGGATTACTTTTTGAGCACTAAACCTCTATTACCTATAATGATTAAGCAATTAATTATTATAAATGAGATGTACATCGTCTAACATATAGCGCCAACTGCACCAACGGTCACGCATGTCGAATCTCAAATAGGATAGAGGCTTTATTGAGGTCGTGCGATAATGTGTAGATAATTCTAAGGATTAAGATAGTTCCTTCAAATATTGTTTAAAGTATCTTTGTATTCTAGAATACCGAAACTTTAGAAAGTTCTTAAAAGCTAGTAAGGAGGACTTCTCTGCTACCTACCTCTACAGAAGAACTGTGCAAGTCCTAACATTTAACCTACTTGCTACTGAGACATCGCACTCACACTTAACAACAAAAGTCTTCTATCTTAATTCTCTGATCATTATTACTGCAATTGATCTATATTTAAGTAGTAATAAGGGCCACAGAACAGCTGTGAACTGGTGTCCCACATATGTAAATCTAGTTTCAGATGTTCAAACGAAAGCTGCAGCGCTAAGTTCCAGTTGTGCTTGCGAGCCGAGAAATTGTGACATGTACTGTTTCCGAATTCATTACACTGGTGGGATTTGTGTCACTGACCAATGCAGGTGCTACAAGTAGAGTTGATGGAAGGCTAACAATGAAGAAGAGATATAGAGTAACATCATTTTTACAGATTAAGTAAGCCTACGTCATGATTAACATAAAATGTGTTTCGAAATTATAGGAAAACAATTGTTTTACAATCTAAAAATATTGATGCTTTAAAAATCTGTGTTAAACATTAAAATCTTTGTTTTTTTTCCTTCATTGGTCACACCATTAACTACAAAGTAATTAACATAAAATAATAGCACATTTAACAACTTTTTTGACTGACTTAATTTTAACTGCTACAAAACAGCATGATCATGTTATTAAATTTTAAATGAAGCGTCCCTTAACAAAATTTTAATATGACCACGTGCGTCCTTAGCTTAATATAAGCAGTAAACGCATGAAAATGAGTTGAGTTGCCGAGAATATAATGTTCTATTTACGGCCAATAAAGGATCCTATCCTCATTTTATTAGACACGGTTTCCTCGCAGTCCCTTTCCGTGCAATTTGACGTACTCGTAGTAAAGAAAAGTAATATTTGATTATACACGGAGTCCGAATTCTAAAGGACAATTTGTGAACCGTGATACTCGTAGTCTTACTGAGATTGGATTTCGACCTACCATCGTTTGTCAGGCTTCAGTACTAACATGTATTTCCTATTATTATTATACATAACATTAAGCCTAAGACAATGTCCACCTAACATTGCATCGTAGGCGCCTCCTAAATCTGTTTTATATCCACTATCTTCTACACCAGTCGAAGGGATCTATGCTTCGCCAAGACTTGAAGCCCATTCCAGCCTTTCTTCCTTAAGTTATCAATCCTGCGAACGGCGTACTTTCGATAACGAAAGAATAAACTTAAACAAGTCCCACAATTGCTGTCTTTATAAAATTATAGATAGACTAGAGACTAGAGAATAAAACGTAGCGTTTTATCGTCCCTGTCCATAGTGGACAGTAAACGCGTGAAAATGAGCCGACTTGCCGAGACGGTAACGTTCTATTTATGGGCCATAAAGGTGCTAGTAGCAAGCAACATGTATTGGAAACCGTTTGTGTACAAACGTCTAACATGGCTATGACATAGACAGAAATATAGGTAGGTGTGTAGATTCGTTCATTGGATGCATTGCTTTCCGAAATAAACTGCTCTTAAAAAGCAGGTAGGTAGGTACTCGTATTGTTTGCTAGTTTTTAACATCTGTTAAAGATGTGTTAAAGGTGTACCTAATAGGTAAGTAATTATTGTTTTGTAAGATTGATTTTTCCAGTTTATTTTATAGTTTCATTTAATAAGCTCTATAAAGGGTTATTAAATTTTTTATTAAACTTTATGTATTTTCTAGTTTTACCTCTTTTATATTGTAGGTATCAGTATAGTAGATAACATTATAAAGTATCGAATCAGGTACCTATAATTGTCAGTCATCGTTGGAGATTATGAAGTAAGATTTCATTTGAATAAGCTTTTCTGAGTTTGATAAAAGTTAAAAAAATCCGCGACTGTCTTACAATTTACAACATCAAAATAATGTCAACACACACGAAAGATATAAAGCGAGGAACTGACTGTTTTATAACTATTCCTTGTTAAATTGAATGTCGGTTAGCAGCGTTGGTTGGGAATTAAGAAAATAATAATATTACATTTAAAAATGAAGGCTTTTGCTCTTGTTTTGATTGCACTACTTTGCACTATATCTGCAAATTCTGCCTCAGTTACTGGTATGTATCTACCAAGTAGATTAATAATATATATTATAGTTATTTTTATCGTTTTTGTAGCAAAAAGCATGCAGTCCACCTGATGTTGAGTAGCCACTGCAACCCCCGGACATCCACAACCAACCCAATCTAAAAGGAGAGAAGGCCTATCTGGGATCATAATATATGTGAAGGCGTTAATACTCATGAGGACTAAGATGGTCGCCTCAAATATAGTGTGTCCGGCAGCAACCCACCCCAACCGAAACACAAGTACTTGCTACAAGACTTGCTTTACGGTGTGTTATTACAGGGCAGCAGTGGTACCTACCCGAGCGAATTCTATAAGCCAACTGCCGACGTTTTATATCGTAATAATTTTTTTAATATGTAATTAACATTAGTTAAAAAGATTTTCAACTTCATGGTGCTTCAATTCTTCCAGGAAATGTAATAACAAAGGATCTTTATATGAACGATCCTACAGCTAGAGAAGAAATGCTAACCCATCGATCCAGACGTAGTTTCATATGCAACGACAAGGATTGTCATATACAGTGTACTGTCGTCAGTGGTTACAAGAAAGGGAAGTGCTATTTCATTTGCGTATGCTGGTAGAAAATTAGTCAAAGATAAAGAATCGTCAACTTAGTGAATAATATAAAGTTGCAATATTTTCTCCGCGAGTAGGTTTAAAGAAGAAAAACGATATTTTAAAAATTAAAAGTAATGAATATAGTATAAGTATATTATTTATTATGTACCGATAAATAATAAAAAAAACTTGGTATACAAGAAAACGTTATTTTAATACTTTTTATTGTCCTTTATGATAGGCGTTAGGCATTAGATAGGAATAATTCTCTGACTATTTGATTATGTATTTCTAAATAAATGACATATTAAATGAAAATTTAAAATATACTAACATAGTGTACCAAATAACCACAATTCGAAATTGTTTTCAAAATAAAACGTGACAAAATTGTAAAATAAACAAAATGACCATGAAATAAAATTCCAAAAAAGTTTTTAATATTAATAATATTCTCATAAAGAAATTATAAGGAAAATATCGGGTTACTGATGTATAGATCACATTGTCAGATTTGTTTTTGTTTTATTTAGAACAAATTAAACAAAAATATTAAAGGTTAAAGGTAAAAACACACACATACATGATTTCGGTTACACAATCCAAACCCGTTCTTTGGAAGCATTCTTCGACATTCTGCATTACACTTCGAAGTCTTGCATGTTGCACGAGCGCTTCTTAGTAGGCTCTTTTCAGTTCCAATAGCGAATTCATTTGGGACCATGGATTTTATTTCTGAGTAACTTTCATCTGAAACAAGCAAAAAATCGTTAATTTCTCCAGAGACTCCTCACAAATCAAGATTGGTCCAATTCGACTGCTTCGGAGACTTGCCCACACGAATGGAGTGAACACAATAATTCTGTGTGTCAATTTTTTTGTAATGTAAAAAAGTAAATATTAGTTTCGAGTTTTAACTTAGGTAATATCATTCTCCAATACAACTAAATTGAAATACTGAAAAAGTATTCAAAAATATTTTTAATACTCGGACTGTGCTAATATTAATTAAATCTAAAATCAGACACAACATTAACCGTTTCCAAAGCAACCATTAATACAGTGTACCTATGTTGTACTACTATTATAAATAATTAATATATATATAATAATAATAATAATTTAAATAATATATTTAGTACCTACCTTTTAGCGGCTGACCCGTCGCTGTAGTAAGGAACATTGATAGGAAAATTGCAAATATAATTGCGAACTTCATCATTATTTATTGTGTAGTGTGCTCCACTTGGATATGAACAATGACATCTGAGATTAAAGAAGGGTATTTATACTGTTTGCCTGAATATGAATCATGTGTAATCATAAGCGATCAGAAATCATAAATTAATCAATAAAACGTTTTATGATTCTTAACCAATGTAGCTACCATATTGCTACCATTCAATACTAATTATTATTATTCTTAAACAAATACTATTACTATACTATTTATTATTATTTTTTTATTATTTTTGTTCTTTGTTAAACTTTACGAAGACGCTGGAGGGTCGTTTGATATAACAGACGATAACTCGACACTAATTAATTTCTTCAGCAATTAAGACTATAATGAAAATTTTCACAACATATTATAACAAAACTATACAGATATAACGCGTTACGAAAAAAACCGACTTCAAAATTATCGCGCACTTAATACCTATTTAAGACTTAAAGTTTTCTCATGAATGCCGTAATCAGAACAGAACCAAATTCAAATGGAACCAAATGGGAAGCATCAGCTTTCAAATAAAAAAAGAATCATTCAAATCGGTTCATCCAGTCGATAGTTATGATGTGACAAACATAAAAGAAGTTGCCTACTAACTACTTATGATAACATACCTACGTGATTCTCGGTGACTGATAAGAGGGACTGTACCCAGGCCCAGTGCAATTAAAGCATTAGCAAATAATAATTGCAAATACAACGTATCAGAATTGCTAACACAATGTTTATTTAAAACGCTCCAGACACTAAGTAAATATTTTGTTTCGTAACTATTTAATTTACGAGGACACCTCGTATGGCGTTGTTAAATCTTACTAATTTATTTTAGCAAAGCCACAGTTAAACTATAGTTACTTTGTAAGCAAAGCCTTTAGCTTTGTAATACATTTTACGAATCCAAATGTACCTAAACAAAAATAAATAAGTTTGAAATTTTCTTAATCTTAAACATAAAAATAAGTGGTTGTATGCCTTCAACCCTTTTTATGTGCCATTGCTGGGCACGGGTCTCTCCCCACAGCCGGGAAAGGCCTGGAGCATACTCCACCACGCTGCTCCGATGCGGATTGGTAGAGACTGGTTCTATACCAAATTAAAATCTTAATTATGTTAAGTGCAATTAGGATGAAGTTAACTCCAGAAGAGAAAATCTATTTATTATCCAGCTTTTTTCTCATCCTTCAAAGACTATTGCTTATAATACCCGGCACCACATGATATCCGGGCCTTTTGAAGTTATATATTTAGTTTACAAAATGCTTCAAACATCTTACTTGTATATTTCCGACTCAAGAATCTAGGTATAACAATAACTATGATCTATCGTGTATAGTAAACTCGTGGCATGAATCTAAAGAACCTCCCTTATAAGTTCAAGGCATATATCTTCGCAATAAAGCAGCGGTATAAATTGAATGGAAACATACAGTTCGCGATGTCGAGTCGAAAATAGCATACGTAAGAATTCATAACTCTTTCCAACTTGAATGGAGGGGCTAGACCAAAGATAGGGGGTGGGCGTTGAAATATTGCCACCGGGGCCATGTAAATAAATTAGTGGTCGAAATCACAGGTGCTCTAAAGTAGAATGCTCAATATAGAACGGTATTTCACTATTTCGAATATTCCCGAATAATTTTCTGTCATATATGGTAGCGTGGTAGATGTTTTAAATTGTTTTATACCTATTATTTGTACTAGCCTTTTGGAAAATAGTATTCTTTGGTAGTTGTTTTAAATTGTATTATAAAATTACCTATTTGTTCTCATCACAGACAGTTAATGTAATAATTTAAACGTGTTTTTAAGTTAAGTACTCGTACTATAGTGAATCATGGCATGAATTAATATCCAGGAAATTAGATCTTGCTTTAACTTTGGCCAACTTCTTAAAAAGTTATCTGGTTTTACACTAAAATAGTATCCATAGTCTACACATTAATTTGCTTTTGAATATCCTGTGAGATATTTAAAATTATATGTTCTATGTTATTTTAATAATTAATGTTCATGAGGGCACACTAAGTTAGTGTACACTAAGCTTTATAGATGAATTGCAGGGAAGTTTTGTTTAGTTCTCGAACTGGTGTGCACGGACTTATCTGTAAATTATGATACCTACTAACGTGTTTGCGCTCAATTTAATACATAAATTGAAAAGTCCTCAACGAAAATATCGTAGACAAACGTAAAATGGTGGTGACATTTTGTGTGGTTCAGTTAATGTATGAATTAATATAGTTTTCTGGGGAAAATGGCATCCATTTGCTTCATGTGAGTTTCTCCATTTTTTTTGTATTTTTTTGGAAAGTGCCTACAGATAGTATTCACAATCTTTCATCATTCATGACTATATATATAATATGATATAAATAATTTCTCTAAGATTCATGTCGTCAAATAAAATATGAGGTGTTATTTACTAATGTCATGTTTAATTAAACTTCACAAATATTTTGGATTTCTGGAGACTATCAATTTTTTTCTTAATTTCTTCTTTCTTTAACTTCTCTGTAAGTCTCATAATATTTTGTAGGAATACTGGGCTACTACCAATACATGAGTACCTAAGGCATTTAGCCTTAAAGCGGAATTTATATAACTTTGTGCGCTCTCACGACCAATTTCATGGCTTGCCAGTTTTGTTAGAGTGCGTTTGCGAGTAATTTGAGCACCAAATAGCTCCTTGGCTTGAATGTTATTTGCCAAAGAACTACAAAGAATTACCTATCAATAAAAATAAAATTTTAATTCATTCCGCTTCACTGAGAAGGGAATTTGGACATTACGATTGTAAATTTATTATAATCGCAGTCAATATCTGAGTAAGTTATATTCAAAATTGTATCATTTTATTATTAGCAGTTATGTTATAAACATGAGATATTTAGGTAACATCCACATTCCACATAAAAAAAACAGGTATTTTTAAAACGTCTCTATTTTAAGTATATCTTAAATACACACTATACATAAATAAATAGATCGAAAAGATTTTATGAAAGAAACACAATTAATCAACTTAATCAAGCATTAAATTAAAGAAGTGACGACTGAAATATCTATTTGACTTTAATATTAAGGGAATGCCAGATGCCGAAAGTATTTCCATTGAAACGACAAAAAGCTTTTTAAGATTGTAATTTATACTAACGTTTTACCTCGTCAACTGGGGTGCGACAGCTGTCTCTTAGCCTAAATGTGGATTTAGGTAATTTTCATATACCTACGTGTTATAATAATGTACCAACAGTAAATAAAATAATTTGAATATTTATTTATTACTCTAAAGGATGGCTCAAAGAGTTCTTTAAAGCTCTTATTACATGTTCGAGTTATTATTTTTTATTTGTTGCGTCAAACATGTATGTATGTATATACAAAAGTTGTAACGTTTCTCCGCGATATGACGACCGACAGAACCTCATGAGAAACGGCCTCGTAATGGTTTGAAACTATTCGGGCATTTCCGCAAAATTTGTAAGTATTCACAAAAATCTGTATAGAATATAGATACTCACGAACAATTTAATGATACAATACAAATATCATAAACATATTATTATTATGCACGTATCACCACTCCTTTAGTCAAGGCATTGAAATATTATGTACTAGCAACCCGCCCCGGCTTCGCACAGGTGCAATGCTGATACTAAATACACTATAGAAAAACTGTGAACGTTTATACATATTAACCTTCCTCTTCATTCACTCTATCTATTAAATAAAACCGCATCAAAATCTGTTCCGTAGTTTTAAAGATTTAAGCATACATAGGGACCATAGTTGTCTGCTGACCTAGAATTAATTACCTGTTATTCTGATTATTTGGACGTGAAAACTTGTAATTGGCTTTCTTGTGTCATAGTTACTGTCACATTCTGTTTTAGCTGTAAGTTTTCCCATGAAATAAAAGAAGAAAGAATTTCTAATACTGTTTGCTAAGTTTACTCCAGTAGAATACCTAGATGTAACTAGCTCTGTTAGAGTAGATAGAAGTTAATTACAGGGAACGCGGCGTCTCATAAATCACAATCAATCCACGTCAGCATGGACGTCATATCTGCGTTACAGGCGCTGCCGACGAAATATTAAATGTAAAAGTATTACAATAGGTAAAACTGCGGCGTTAAAGGTGTAATCAACGTAACAATACAGCCAGGAGGTAGAACTTCGTAATACCTGAACTCTGAAGGTATAATACAATTCTGGGTTAATATTAATATCTAATAACAATGAATGTGATTGATAAGTGAGATATTTTACGTCGTACTCATTGACGTGGATATATTATGGTTTTATCTGAGGTCTGTGAATAAATAAAAAGGTAAGGACGACTTTTTATTTCCCTTATTATTATTATTTAGGTCCTATTTTAGGACCTTTTTATTTATTTATCCTTCTTGTTAACTTAACTTTGTAACGTTCAAAGCGAACTTAGTGCAGGCATTCTCCACCAATCAGGTGATGGAGAAATGATGTGGTAGGTTATACGAGGGAGCTTCTTAAGTAACTTATACATAAATTAACTTTTGCTTTGTTCTTTTATCATAATCATCATCATCAACTCATCACTCTTCCGCTGTTGGGCACGAGTCTTCTCTCGAGGAGGGCCATAGTCCACTGTTCTAGTCAAGGGATGGTGAACTTAATATGTCTTTTGGCATGAAAGCAGGCGTCCCTAGGTATTTGTTACTATGTTTTCTTTTAGCGAAGATCAAATGATCATTATTTTATAATACGGTATGTAGTTGGGGATGCGTGTAAGGATCAAACCCGCACCCACTGGACAAGAAGACCACCACAATCGCTTCACCATGACTGCTCTCTCTGTTTTTCTTTACGAAATACCAACCTATCAAGTATTTCTCTTTCATCAGGTCTCTTATGTCTATAAACTTTCCTTTTTACTTAGACATAAATAGTACGACTATTTACATTATTTATTGCACCTTTTATCCTTATCTTCAGTTTTCATTGCTATGTCTGTACCCAAAGGCAGTCTGGCAGAGATAGCTGCTTCGCGATAAGGCCGCCTTTTGTGCATAACTGTTTGTAATATTTCTTTTTTAAATTTGTGTCTGTTTTTGTAAAGAACATTTGTATTTGTTTAATAACAAAAGAAAAATCAGATATTGTGGAAACCAGCTCATGTTAAGCGGTCACTGAACTTATATACACATTTAACCTCAAAGACCAAAGATTTTCTCGGGGTTTCTTCTAATGACAGCGACTTAAACAAGTAAATCTTTCAATTCTTACGATAATGTATAATATAGTTTGTGTAGAATCAAAACACTGAATACAAAATTAACGGGATTGCAAACAGTCTGGCTTAAATTGTTAGCTTGTTTTGTTATAATACAATTTATATATTTGCACAAATATTCAAGCTTCTTCTTATAAACATACTTCTAAACTACAAGTATAACAATGGGAGTATAAAATCACCAACAGCAGAAGTAAGTACTAAAGTGGTATCAAAAACGGACACCGGATTAGCAATTTTCTCTAGGATTGCCGGAAGCAAAGCTTGAAACGGTATTGCACTTGTTCGCGTCCAGTCAAAAGAGTTGGAACTGAGAAATATTTTCCTCTAGAGGGTCATAAAAAGTTATGAAATTCTCTCAAGATGCACTGTATGCAATATTCTTTGTCACTAAAGCTAAGACTGTACTGTGTATTCTTGAAGTGTCTTTATCAGATATTTGCGGATAAGATTTGTGAGGGGTACTGTTCATTTTCTCCTCTTTCTAAGTACGTGTAAGGCCTGGAGCATACTCCACCACGCTTGAAATACGGGTTAGTGGCCAGTCTATTTCAGCATTAAAATGCGTCATGAAGCTGTAAAACTTTTTCTTAACGGTTTTGTCTCAAGTACCTTTCCGTCGGTCTTTGGAAGTTCACCGCTGGAAACGTAAATTCGTAGTGTATAATAATAAATTTATTTATAAATTGTAAGGTACTTTGAACATCACTTACATTTATTTTATTTTACAATTTTTGGAAAACTTACAGCTAACTTACAATCTAGAATACAGGAGTAACAAAACATGGCC
>DWAV01002198.1:0-11620 GCA_018231305.1 Noctuana lactifera | reverse complement strand
TAAATGGTCGATGCGCGCTATGTTATCAGTTAATATGTATATATAGATAAAATGAAATAATTATGTAGGTACCTACTGCAAATTGACCTAATCAAATTTATGTTGCATTTCTTTACCTATATGAAAAGCGTTTAAAGTAGGTAGGTATTTATTTGAAATCAATTTAGATTTTTTGATTGAAAATATGTACCTATGTAAAATTTTGTAAATTATTTATGTTACATTTACATTTAGTAAAATTTCAAGCTAAAAAGTCTCTTTTCTACTTTTAGTGGTACATTCGATTAAATATTAAAAATCTTTTTACTATGTACCTACCCGTACTTTCTCATATAAAAAAATAATTAACATCGGTTCACAAACGAGGAAGATATTTTCAGAGAACATAGAACATAGCGCGCCGTAGTCGCTATATGCTTGTGTTTATACCAGACGCAATTCAGAGCAAGATATCAATCAAGTCGAAAAGACATTTGTACCAACCACTCGGCGATTTGTCGGAATGAAAAATTAATTTTGCCGATGATTAATATAATGGCGAGCAATAAAAGTAATTGCTATTTTGAAGTTTTTACATCTTTGTCTTGTCTTAATTGATTTTGTCTTAAAACAAACTGAAGCTGGTTACCGATTTACTAAATTAATACGAATCCATTTCTCTTATCAACAATAATTAATAATATTCTTATAATTGAAGCGTATGCTCTACCTACTTAGATAGTAAGTAAGTATATAATTATTATTACTGTCATTTTATTTAATTGAATTGAAAATATCATAATCATATTATATTTAGGAGTAGGTATGTCTACAAATATTGTGTGTGTGTGTGTGTGTAATGTAATGTAGTAATGATACCGAAATGAAGTGGTGAATATCGAATAATTAATATACAATCTTTTTATAAGTATTTATGTTACTTTAGAATGTACAATATTAACCTACCTAATTTCGTTCTGAATGTCTAAGTATTTAGGTAACTATTAATGATACATTCTTTGCAGTAGTAAAAACAAACATACAATTTTGAAACACTTTCAGCAAAGCTTTTAAGCCAAAACAATCAGGTGACAGGAAGAGATATGACATTTCGTAAAACAATGAGCGGGTTCGCTCTGTAATAATGGAATGAAATATTTGCGGTAACAATTTATATTCTAACGCTGGATTCAACTTGACAATTTATTAATCAAACCGATTACCTCCCTTGCAAACCCTCGGCCTATTGTGAAAATATTGTCAAGCAAAACAATCCTATGAATAATTAAGGATTTAAATTTTCATATAACAATGGTATAAAACAATAAGCGCTCTTCAAAGTGGACAAAAGCATTCTGTGAGTGGCATTTTAGCTGCCCCTTGGAAATTTTTGCATGGGGTGGGATTGGCTGATTGGACTACTCGCACATAATAAAATTGTTGGAAGCTAACATTAGTTTGAGAGAGAAGATCTTGTCAACACCAAAGTTTAAGCAATTAATGCTGTTTGCGCGTGAGGGCGGATAATGAAAAAGTTACGTAAAAGTTTACAAAGTAGGCCAAGTTTCTTAATGGTTAATACTTTTGCAAGTTATGCCTGTTTATATCTTCATAATCAAGCCGCACTCTATTATTTAATTAAAATTAGGTTTTCTTGTTTTTTACTCAATTTTTCACAGAATAACTAATAAATTCCTACACATCCATGTGGTACATACCTACGACTCTAATGACTTGAAAAAATATTGCAAGGTGTTTTTTGGGTAAAGGAAAAGATTTAATTGTTTTTTTTAAAGTTAATTTTTGGTAGATATATGCAACATCAGTCTGTTTATAAATTGGTTATTATTAGAACCATTTATAAGAGCGCCAATAGTTGCCAACGTACTTTACTACCGTTAACTTAAAATTTTGTTATATGCTATATTTGATTTTTATTAGGTATTTTATTAATTTTCCAAACAAAAAACACGTTTCTCAATAGCCTTTGTGGGTCGCCGCGGTACATTTTTAATAAACTAATTGTACCTACCGACTTAATTCACAAAACATATTATTATGAAGTCATCAAGTTTGCATAAAACTTCATTTGTTTTCAAGTCATATAGAAATCAATTAAGGCCTCCATCGGTTTGGTCTACGTCTCCGACACATGTCGGTCCCCACTTCCCTCAGCTTTTTCCATAACGACCTGTGAGCCCCTCCCTTCTTTAGAGAGAAAAGCATAATCCATCACCGTACGTCACCCCTATTTTGGCACTTTCTGTCCCTTTCCGACTTGAACACCAAATCTATCGCGCGCCTTATCTGGCACGCTAGGGGTAGTTTCTCTCAGTCGCCGCTTGACGGGTGATCATTTTTCTTGTGGCGCGTTCAATCATCGCGTCACTCTGCCCTTCCCTTTCGTTTGTTGGCGTGTTTTATTTCGCTCTCCCTCGCACGGGCCCTTCCTGTCTTTCTGTGTGTCCCTTATTTTCTGTTAGCGGTGCGTGTTCTACTCTGTGCCTACCAACCAAATATGGCGTCTTTTGTGTTTGATTTTGATGTTTTAATTTCTGATAATATAGCGGCCGGCTTTAATTACTTTTCTTTTGATTTACGGTTGCCGATTAAGGTGTACAAAAAAAACCGGTAAGCCTTTGAATTTTTGATGGTAATAAAACATATGGAGTTTATTTATTGTTCATTAATGATATTTATACGCATTGGTTTATTTTTGAATTAGAAACATGCTGTTCTAATACGTATACAAATTATTCCTTACCCTGCCTTTGAGCATATGTTATGTATCTATTATCTAGGTACCTATTATTAGGTTACTTTATAAGTAAATATGATATTTACGTAGCTACCTATATTAGATACCTATTTAAACGCACCTTTCTGCTACAAGCATTTTTAACAATATAACCACATAATATAACCTGGCACTATCTGTATGTAGTAGGTTCTTCCGTATAAAATGGTTAACAGATCCTTTAAAGAAAATCGCATCATACGTTATACATACGTATATCTACGATATTTTCAAAATTATATCACCGTTTCACCAATTTATATTGGTCAAGTGTGAAATAGTCCCCTGCACTCTCATGCCGCGGGGGGCGACCGGGGACAGTTGGCTAGATTGACTTGTCAGAATATTTGAATTTTAATCCCAACCGAACATTATATAAGCATTTGCTTATTTATTCATAAGCCCTCTTGTTCCGCGGGAATTCTAGATTGATCTTTGTTTTGTAATTAATGAATATATTCAGAAATATTACAGTAGCAACACTGTAATATATTCAGAAACATTGAATGCAAGATAGGGGTTTTTAGTAAAATACTTATTTTACAAAGGGGACGATGGTCTTGGTTTAATTAGATTCGGAAATTATATTATTCAAGGTATGTAAATATAAAAGTGTTATAATTTTGTTCTTATTCTTCTTCTATATGGTTTTCTTTTTTCGCTCTAAAATAATAGACAATTTTATTAGTAGTAGGTACGTACTTTTAAATTACCTATATGTCATTTCATTATTTGTGTTACTAATGTAATATGGCAGAGCAAATATTCATAACACAAGCGCTATGGACGAAAGCTCTAGTTTCAATGTTTTTGTTAATAATGTCAATAATAACCATTAAGACCTCTGTAAAAAAATCTCGAAGCTTTCAGGTCAAACCTACCTGTGCATATTATTTCTAGTAATCGAATTTGGTCGGGGAAAAAAGTAAAGTTAAAAAGTTTTTTAAGATTATTTTGACACATGAAAGGAGATATAGTGTCCATTAACGTTACAAGGCTGAGCGAGGAGCCGACACTCAGTAGTAGGGCATCCTACATAGTATAAATATTCAATAGGGTCTGAATATGGTAATATAACGTCTTCTCATTGGCTTGTAGATTGCTCCGTCGTTTTTATCTTATACGACATTTAACTCCGGTAATTCAATTTACCCCATTTGCATAATGTCGCCCGCTCTCTAAGTAGGTGAGTATGGAAATTGATTCGGCTTGGGATTTGTTTTGTTTTCTATTTTTTGATAAGATGATAAAGTAAATTTATGTATTTTACAATAAATGTTGTAGTGTATACACTAGAATAACTTCAGATATTTAATGTAGAGTATAAAATATGAAGAGTTATACTATAGATATCTATATGCTTTTGCCTTCAACCCTTTTTTTTATGTCCCACTGCTGGGCACGGGTCTCTCCCCACAATTGGGGAAGGCCTATATGCTTTTAGTAGTGATAAAATTCAACTTTATTTGCATTGGTATTTAGTACTATTTAGGTACCCAATAATGATTTAGAAAAATAATGACTGACTTCCAACGTTCTGACTCTAACGGAAGGTTCAAATTAGTGTTATCGGTTTTTTACATTAGTTCACTTGTTTAATTTTTTCTACACCTAATGGTTTTCTTTATATAAGTGTATTGACCACTTACCTATATTTTATCACTAAAAACTAATTTCTTTCCCTCCTAGATATTATATTCTCACCTATCGCCTCTTGATGAAAGCAGTACAGCATTTCTCACTTGTATAAGAGATGCAGATAGGTACGAGTACCTACTTGTATATGCTTGGGCAATATGAAATCGAAGATCCATTGTAATGAATATTTCACTTGTCTCTGCCCACACATACATGTACCTACCTATGTGTTGTTAACATCGTGAATAAAAAAAGTTTCATCACACAATTCCGTGTAGGCCAGTGGTTCTCAAACAAGTATGTTACACGCATATTGACGCATCAATTCATGTTAATCATTTTTGTCTTCCCTCAAGTGAGTACTATAAATTTACAATTAATTACAAGTACAGTAAATTTATAATTACGATCTACATAACGGATTAAAAATAGAAAATAGTATGTCATTTAAACAATTAACTTTATTAGGCTATAGTGGGTACCTAATTTAAATCTCGGAAGGTTTACGAAACAAGAATATTAATAAGTTTTCAAGTGTTTATGTAGGTAAGTGGTACCTACCCAAAGCTTATTACGGAAGGATCTTAAAAAGGTTAAGGTACACTGCTATAGGCGAATGGAGATATCTAGAATTAATCGGGCTCTGAAGGCATACAAAGCCGTGAAATATGGCTCGCTCGTCGCTCACAATGGCTACGTCTTCATCACGACCCTATTGTTTTTTTTCCTTGGGCACCACACGGATTGTTTTCTGTTATAGCCAGAGTTGGGAAACGTGTTCCTCTGTCTCTACAGCCATTTGTTAACGTACGTTGATGGTTCGTTACTTTACACGTAAATAAGAAATATATTGTTTTTCATAATTGACGATAAATAATTATAACTCGCGTTACGAAAAAAACCGACTTCAAATTTGTCGCGCACATGCTAAAATTTAAGCCTTAGGTATAAGGTTTTCTCATAGATGCCGTCGTCAGAACGGGACCAAATTAAAATCGGACCAAACGGAAAGCCTGAGCTTTCAAATAAAAAAAATCATCTAAATCCGTTTAACCAGTCGAAAGTTATACGGTAACAAATATAAATAAATCAGTCGAATTGAGAAACTTCTCCTTTTTTTGGAAGTCGTTTAAAAATACGTTTGATTGGATGGATACCTAATTATGTTTTATCCTTTTTACAACAAAATGTTTTATCCTTTTTTCACGATTACGTGAATGAAAAACCCTGATAAAAATTGTGTACAACTGTACAAGTAACCTTTACCAAACTTATGAGTTCGTTCGAATCGATTAGAAACTTATTTCCACTCCAAGTGCTACATTGTATATACAATAATTGCGCGCCATCTATCATACGGTGATGGCATTAAAACAAAAATTAGCAATCTCAGCAACAGTTCAATAACCTATGATCACAATTTACAATCGCAAATGGTTTTAAAATTCATACCCTAAGTAAGTTATAAGTAGATACCTAAAAAATAATATAACGGGCCAGTATGTACTATCTAAAAATAATATAATACATTAATGCAAACGGAATCGTGACACAATAGAAACGGTTCGCTCTTCATTCCGCGTTATCAATCTACCATGATGCCATCTGTGACGGCGCCATTACTCAATTTCCTTTCCCGCCAAAAGACCGCCTAAAAAGAATTCAAAGAACGAATCAAACAGACGCGTTGTTTTAATAAGTTGGACAAAATGGTAGGAATGTTATTTTGAATTTAAAAGACATCGGTATGAAACGTTTAATGTTATAATTTACTGGAACCTATACGATTTATGAAATGAAAAGATAGAATTATCTATAAAATATCAGAACCATTGTCAGACATAGTATAGGTAGGTAGGTATTATGTAGGTACTTATACGTAAAAATAATGCCTACATGTATCCACTAGTTTTTTTAATTATATTTTGAACTATAACTTAACTATTACATGACTATTAAAAAATTGCAAGATCTGGTAGTGTGCAGTTTTAAACTCAAGAAATCTTATCAAGGCACCCACGTGTACTCGATTTGGGCATTGTTGCAGTATGTTGGTACCACTGAATGATAATTTAAATTCATTCTCTCCGCCGCCCGCGCCATCATTTGGACAAATGTTACGTCATTTGTCTAAGAGCCTGAGGTGCGGAGCGGGGGATGGAAGTTTTCACTTTGTTTTTCAGGAAACTGATCTCTAGGACTAACTGCATTAGTAGCATTTTGCAACGAGTAGTCAAAAACAGATTCCAAAAACGTCCATGAATATAAAGTCACGCAACATTAGCCTGTGAGTTCTAGATCCCTGAGTTCATTTAGGCTTGCTCACGTAGAATCTCATTTCGAGAGCTTCCGAAAACATTTCCTCAATGAAAAATGGAACTTAAAAAGTATGCTGCTCGGTCCTTTTTTGATAGTCAAACTTTTCTTTCAATGGGTATTGAATTAAAACTTGCCGTATTTGTGCTACGTTACTAATTAATTTAATTATTTATCTCATTGTGCGCATGTTTATTCAATACACATAACTTTAATGAATGGCGCGGCTAAGATGTATGCATAAGCTTCTGTTGTTTGTGTAGTCATCAAAGCTTCTAATTAAGCAAATAAGAAGCTTATAGTGATCAAATAAGATTTTCTTAAACACTGGAGATTAATTAATCTATAGATTAGTATGTTTTAAGTCATTATAAGATACGATGCCCCGATACGTTAATGCTTAGGTACGAGTAGGTAGGTACCTATGTCTAACAAATAACATTTTAAACAAAATTACAAAGAAAAGTAAAAACGTTTTGAGAAGGCCCATTATTTGTTTCGAAATTAGACTTTTTTTTAAATATCTAACTGTCCCGAGGCAGACCCTAGAGATGGGGTGATGTGTCGCGGATCCTGTCGTTGAAACCAATTTGGAAAGACCCAGAAATAGCAGGGAGGGAACAATTTGTTTCAACATAAAAAATAAACGAAGTAGGTACCTTATTATTTATACATAATTTTCCTGAATTTTCACCCACATCGTCGTGTTCAAAAAGGAAAATATTAATTATTCAATTTAAAAATTAATTTAAAATATAAAATTAATGATAATTTTAATAGTAGGTAATTATTTTAAATTAAAATATTTCGTTTCAATAAACTCGGTCTAAATCATCATGCATGTAATTTTTCAGGAAAGGTAGGTACTATTCAACTACCTACTTAGGTCGATAGCTTGCCAGATTATTTTGCCTTTATCATGGGTAAGTAAATATGAAATGGAGATGCAACATATTATTATAGTATCTACCAAACTTTTGAATATTTTACATTCCACGAATAACTTAAACCCGAATACCACTTCGATGTCATGTCTAAAATGCGCACCAAATCTGGATCCAGATCAGTGGAGACCGGATGAAAAAATCATTAATTTACATATAGATACGTATCTGTATAAGTCTGAATAGGGAAAATGTTATTCCGAAAGGATATTCTGTACTCCGGCCCTGGTCGAAAGTGGCGCCCCCCGCCCGAGTGACACTGACTGATCGCGGCACATTAGTCATAGTCGAGACCTCGCTCTCCCCCCTCCCTAAACCCCCTATACATACCCTGTTTATTTACTTTTTGTAACGGTATTGATGTTTAATTATGGAGAGCGACCCTAATGTAACTCACTTTTAGCGTAATGTTTTGCTTGTAATTTTTCATGTTTACGAACGCTATTCTTAGTTTTTATCACTTTTAAAAACGTTCTTGAATTTCATCACGTTATTCGTCAATCGGTGTAAGAGAAATCGATACTTTATACAAACTTTCAACTCTCAAGTGCTAACGATGAATGCGGTTTTAAAAAATAAATGCAGTCAATTCAATTACATGTACCTACTTAAAATTCGATAACATAATATGTACCTACCTACCTATACATAGGTACTTTCGCAAAAATGTATACCTCTATTAGGTATAATAAATCAATCCAAAAAATTTACCTATTTAAATTAAAATCCGTAATAATCAAATTTTTTTGGATTGATTTAAAATATTTTTTGAACAAAATTATTAAATAAATGTTATATAAGTATATATATTTGAAAAACTCGAAAAATGGAGTTAATAAATTAATAATTTAGGATTAGGTACCTACCGTTATGTTGACCTAAACCCGTAAATGATTAAATTTGTTAATCAAGTTTTATCTAAAAATAAACTTAATAAAAACAACACAATTTCAATATACATCTATCCACTTAAAATCTATAAAGATTATAATAAAGCTCACGAGCTAACAAAGAAAATGAGTCTGCTATAGCTTATGGAAGCTATAGCTTCCATAAGTTATTCTTTCCATTTCATAACATGATACCATAATGGTTTGACAGCTATCAATAACAATTAATCAGTAATCATCACTTCGTTTTACCTGAGTTTGTAAAGGCGCGTCCTCCCCTTATCACATAGCCAAGACAAATGACTCATGCCTATCTGTTAATTAAGATTTTCGCAAGCTCTCACCTGCAGACGGATGTTAACGATTTAACTGAGATTATTTGCAGGCGTTGACTGCGATGTCACATACTTGGCCTAAGTATGGATATGTGCCTTGATAAAGAGGTGTAGGGGAAGCTGTTACTTGAGATTGAGTGCTCGTTGATGGTCGTATCTTGATGTTATGTTAATACCTTGAAGATATTAATTTAGGTTTTTTAATCAGGTGTTATTTAGTGATTTTGTTTGTAAATAAATGTTTGCTTTATGCTCGCGTCGATTTTAATCAAAACTACCGACAAGAATGCCTAATTTGTCACGTTTTTCGTATTTACATTTTTTATTAACTAGCTGTGCCACGCGGTTTCACCCGCGTTAAGAGTATTAACGTAATGCTTGATAGACTATTACCTTTCTCATGAATGTAGGTATCATATACAAAAACAAACAAACAAACTCATCAGCTTTATATTATTAATACCTATAGATAAAATAGTTTTATGAGCACAGCTGGGTAGAGATGTTTTTCAATTAGGTAGGTAGGTACTGCATATTATTATCTATTATAAAGCGTAAAAATGTAGCTCTAGGTATACGTATGGCATAAGATAAAAGAGCTAAAGGTTTAAGAAAAGTCATTACATGGGTAACCTTAGTAAAAATTAAGATAGTTCACTGATCACCGATAGAGGGCGGGTCTCAGCAGCGATTTGTCAGCGAAGCTCATTTAGGGACGAGTCTGGAACAATCTCGGGGGATTAAAGGCTTCTGATGTAGCCCTGGCCACTTGACAAGTCGTTTTTGCACTGGACACATGCTTTGGGCTTTAAAAATAAAATATATTGTTGTAAAATCACGCATAAACAATAAATAGGTATGTGTTATTACTAATATGAGAAACGTAAAGGAAGTAGGTAAATGTTGAAACCTTAAAACAAATATTTTTGCTCTCTGAAACTTTTAACAGCATCATGTAGGTATCTTTCCTTACCACTTATCCAGTTTTTCAAATAATGGCGCTTAGTTTAAACTTCACTCAAAAACAGATAAACCCTGAAATGCGATTATAACAACATTAACTGATAGATACAAACTTATCGCGACCGCCAATCAGAAACGAGAACTCGAAATAAATCGATGTTACGTCCAATCATTACTCTACGTCAGGTTCGACTCAATTAAAATATCGTTAATGCAACAAAACTATACAAAAATAAACCTTACACGAGCCTTGTAAGTTGCATTTTCCAACGTCATATATAGTACCTTGTGATGGTCATTATGGTAAATGTAGTGTACTATAAAACCACGAAATCGGCGTGTCGGAATCAGAATAAAGGCAAAATAAACAGTTGGTAAAGCCAAGCGGTGCGCTAGGCTTAAATGAAATAAGACCGTCATTAAAAATATCAGCATGGACCGCAGTGACAGCAAACACTATGATATTTAAATATTAACAACTATCTTAAGTAGGACCGTTGGCAGAATACCATTAACGTCTTCTGAGAAAATACTATATCTGATGATATTAGTCTACCTAAGCAACTTTATTTGTCACAATATCTTTCGCTGTAAATTAAAACTAAAGGTGTTCGCAGAAAACAGAGCGAATGTAATGCTTGAATTCGTTAAAGCGATCTATACCTGCCTGCTCTATATCATGCTAAGGAATAAAACAATTTGAAAAGTTTCCGCTAAGTACCCCCAAATTGTACGAAAATGACTTCACCAACTACATTAACCATTAACGAAATAAGTTTTTGATTGCGCTACCCGGGCAACATTCATCGTTTATCTAACGTAACAAGGCTACACTTATCTATATTATATATCTTAAAGACTAAACGCGTCTTTCGGGTAGGTATTTTTTAAAATATTTACACTCACAACAGCGGCCTGTTATCCTCGTGTACCAGCGATAAATTACTTGTAATTTCGTACTCGGGTGATACCTGAGCTCAGTGAAAAAACACGAGACATAGACGTCTTGGTGCGTCGCAAATTACGGTCATCATCTTCTCATCAGAACCGTGGGTAAGCGTTGATGTATAGGAGTGGAGCTCGGAGGTAACAAAGAAAAGTGGAAAAGTAGATGTAGAAACGCAACAATGAAATGCTTTTGTGGGCACAACTGTCTTGTCTCTCAGATTATACGATTTGTTATTTGATGTGCAAGTAACTTCTGGTCTAAACATGGTTATGTTATATTAACTTCTTGTAAGTACAATAATTTTAGTATTTGTACCTATACAAAGTGTTTAAAAATAAAGTGGCAATTAAAGTTTGGAAGAGAACGCGACGTAGATAGATTTAATTTTGGCATCGTTCGTTTCTGAGTATAGTTTGATTTCCTTGGGAGGTGTCAGTCATGAATAATAGTTTCATTAGCAGATTATAGCATCAAAGCATTAATATTAATTGGGATTTATTTGTCAAACGTTAAACACTGATCGAAATTAATTAAATTGCACTTGATTTGTGTACAAACGTCGTGTAGCGTGGTTTCGTATTTTGATACTGCTCTGTCTTTATTACCAGTTAATTAGTCTTTGAAATAAATTTGAGCACATCAACTTGGCTTGAAGAGTAGGGGTTCAGTGTTAGGTTTTAAAGTTCAAGCCACGCAAGAAACAAATTATAAGGAAATGAAATCTTTGTTGTTCGTAACGACGCGCTGTGGTAACTACCTGTCCCATTATGTCTACACGTGAATTTAATTTCATTAATCCTTTCTTGTAC
>DWAV01002197.1:0-11621 GCA_018231305.1 Noctuana lactifera | reverse complement strand
AAATTACAAAAATGAAAGGTTTATGTCTAGTGTGCAGGGATGTGTGTGTGTGCGGCCGTGTGTGCGTATGTGTGTGTATTAAATAATCAATACGTAATTTGTTGATTCACAGTGTATAGTTGGAAGCTCAGCAGAACTAAACAGCTTACAGCAGCCGCCAACACTGCCATTAACAATGTTATTAGTAGAATTGACGTGCTTGACAATAGATATTACGAAAAGATCGACCAATCGGACGAGGCCTGTTTCTATCTTCCGGACCTAGGCCCTAACGACCCAGTTGTGTTCAGAGGACAGTGTGATCTAAACGTTCCAGTTGTTCGTGATTTCAATCTAACGAGAGTAAGTGGCGCAAGATAATTGTCCGTAATAAATACTTCCAAGCATAAACTATTCTAATACAATAAATAAATACACACGTACAATCATACACATACACACACACACGCGCACGCAAGCACGCACGCACGCACGCACGCACGCATGCACACGCCCAAGCAAATGCGCAGACAAAACAATGTTACTGTTAGTACTTATAAGTGACTGCCAATAGAAGTGTTTTTTTATAAAATGTAAATCCATTATTGGCCGTAACTTTTTTATTTCTAAATTGTGAGCTTTGGATTTTGTAACAAATAAATAAATAAAATATAGCTAATTTTGGTAAAAAAAAATGTTCCAATATTTAGTTGTCATTCAGATTTTTTTAAATCTGATATAATTTTTTTAACTGCTCCATATATTATTATGTAAGCAGTTATTACGATGACCTTGAATTATTTGTTCTCCAGACGCTTAACGCTTGATATTGTCCCACTCTTCATCTATAGCCAGAGTTTCTCCCTTTATTGCATATAAAGTCACCAGCTTCTACAACTTATATTTTTGAGAGTCAGACAAAAATGTTTTTAGTCTTTAATCTTGTCTTTTCTAATTTCAGTACGCAGACAGCTGGCGCTTGATTGAGACTTACAAATCAGATTCGCAGACCGGAACATGCATTGGTAGTACCTACAATTTAGTCGGGGCCAACACCCTCTCCGCAAGCAATAATCAAGTGATCGACCAATCCTTACGAACCCTTGAGGGTACAATCTCCCCAGCTGCTAATGATGGAAGTGGAAAATTAATTTTCAGGAGATGTAAGTTACTTGTCTAATTATTGACATACGAGTTCAATCGTGGAGTCCTAACTTGTTGAATTAATACGCAGAGAGCTTTACTCTGCTGGGAAATTACACATTAATTAATGCTTAAATAACTATTTAAAAACTGCAACATTAGAAACTCAAACTTTAAATATTCTATTGTAAATGAGATTCGTTTACTCATAACATGTTAATCAACTTCCAAATTTTTTTGTTATATGAGGCCTGAAATCATTTATTATTTATGTATAACTAGCGACCCGCTCCAGCTTCGCACGGGTGCAATGCTGATACTAAATACACTACAGAAAAACTGAGAACGTTTATACATATAAACCTTCCTCTTCAATCACTCTGTCTATTAAAAAAACCGCGTCAAAATCCGTTGCTTGGTTTTAAAGATTTACCTAAGCATACAAAGGGACAGAGAAAGCGACTTTGTTCTATACTATGTAGTGAAGTTAATTGTTTTTTATTGTGTTTGCAGCGGATACTCAGTTAGCAGATTATTGGGTTTTGGATACGGATTACGACTCTTATGCTCTTGTCTACAAATGCGTTAACTTGAACACTAACCAAAGAAGGGGTAAGTAATTCGAATATCGTATTTAACACTGGCTTATAAAAATACTTGTGCAGTTCATTCCACTGTTCAACCAAAGATATATTATATTAAAATATAGAATACATAGTATTTTTGATTAAAATACATCAACTTTTTTTAACGAAACCTTTTTTGAGATAAATACATAATGACTGTAAGTTTTAAAACATCGTTTTATACGACGGTAATAGAATAAAATTCATCTTAACAATCCGACATGCCCCTGTAAGGCTTTTAAAGTAAAAAAATACCTCATGAAAAGCAACGATTCCTTTCACTTCAGATAAAACCTCTCCTCTTTTTATGTCAGACGTGGACAGGTTATAAGGACGGCGGTAGAACCGCCCCAGGGGAACTGTATAATTTCTGCCACTACAAAAATCTCACACCAATGTAAATTGCTTTCAGTTTGGAGTTGGAAACTTAGCCGCACGCGATCGCTTTCCGCGACAGCTGTCACCAATATCAATAGGGTTATCAGCAACATCGATGTCCTCGACCAAAGATACTATCAGGCAGTCAGTCATACGAACGACGCTTGTTTCTACTACCCCGAGCCGGATGGTAACGCCGTGGTCTTCAGAGGGCAGTGCGATGAAAGCATACCTGTCGTCACTAACTTTGAAGCTGATAGAGTAAGTTTTTTTTTATTTTACAGCCTGGTTTTAGGAGCGAGTCATTATCTATTTCAAAACCGGCAACATAAGGATAATTCCTGGTGTTATTTATGTTCAAAAGCAACGGTGACCACTTACCTTCAAGCGATCCGTCTGCCTGTCGGCTATGCTTACATTTTATTTTTCAAAGGCCAAATACGACGATGACCAGTTCTGGTTTAATACGCAAATAATTGTTAACATATTTTACCATCAACAGTACATGGGCAAATGGTATGACATCGAGAGCTACCCACAAGCGTTCCAAGACGGCACCTGTTCTTCTGCTACTTACAACCTAACAAACAATGGTGTAGACGTGTTCAACACTCAAGTCATCAGGCAGCAACTCTACACAATCAATGGTTTGGCAGTTCCCGTCAGTGACACCGAAGCTAAGTTGACTGTCAGCTTCCCTATTGCTGGCACTGATAGTGAGTTTTTAAATAATTTCTGATAATTATCTTCCTTCTCTCTCATTTAACTAGCTGTCTACGCACGAAAAACTTCAAAAATTTACTTCAAAACTAAATTCAGATACGTGTTTACAGGAACTGTGTATATTTGTTGTATATCTATTGCAGTGTTTTATTTTTGGTTATTTCTTTTTCAGTGGTAACAAATACGCCTTACTGGGTACTAACGACTGATTACGTTTCCTATGCGCTGGTGTACTCTTGCACTAACCTCGACGAAGACAGCCGTAGAGGTAAGCTTTAATTCTAATATATAAAAATCTCGTGCCACAATAGGTACTCGTAGTGGAACTCCTCCAAAACGGCTGTCCTCCGTGAATCAGCGGTCCCAAAACTGATAGAAGTTCTACCACCTACTTTATATCGTATATTTCGTCTTCACAGTAACCAGCTGGAAGCTATCCAGGACAAGAAGCCTGACAACGAATGCCGTCGCCCAGATTGATAGAGTGATGGCAACAGTGCCAGTCCTGAGGCAAAAGTACTTCTCCGTCAGAGGGCACACCGATGACGACTGCTTCTACTATCCCGACAATAACGGCGGACCCGTCATTCTGAACGGACAATGCATAGACAACCAAGATGTTGTAACTAACTTCGACCTTGCCAGAGTAAGTTGCTCCTAAGTACGGAAGCGCGCATGAAATTTACCACTAGAGGTCATCCATCAGAGTACCAAACGCGCTAGAAGGTGCTTAACTTGTGAAATGACTTGTGATCCTCACTACCATCGCGGTTATGCGCGCTTCACGATAACATACAAACATACTATTGCTATACGTTAGAAATAGGAATAGGAGTGGTATCTCCTCGTTGGCCCATTACACTCTAAGAAATTTATGTTTATCATGACATGTGTATTACTTCTTCTTCACAGTTCGAGGGTACCTGGCACGAAATGTCCCGTTTCCCATCCGAACTTCAAACCGGCGAATGCGCAACTAGCTCGTTTGTTGTTACCGGTCCTAACACATTTAATCTCACCCAGACGATAGTTTATAATGAGAGACTTGTCACTGTTTCTGGAACTGGCGTGGTACCGGCCGACAACAGAGGAATATTAACAGCCACGCTTACAGGTTCTGGAGGTAAGATTTTTGTACAACGTACGAATTATACGGATTCAAATACTATTAATATACGAGTAGAACAAAAGATATTAAACATACAAAAACAATATCAACTTTAGCCGCCATTTCGCAGTGATGAACTGGAAGAACAAGCAGGCGGAATAAACTTTCGGCACTCTTTTTTTGCCTAGAGTGCCAAAAAAATTTTTTGCCAAAAAAAATTATCCCAGAGTTTAATTTTTTTAAAGGATTATATAGCTAGCCATAATTTCTGATTTGATTGGATTACGTAAACATAATAAAAATGGGTGATTTTGTTTTTTCTAGTTACCGTTTTGAAGACGCTCTTCGTCTTAAGCACAGATTATGTTGACCACGCTCTGATCTTAAGCTGCTCGAACCTTGACACTAATAGAAAGCAAAGTAAGTACTCATCACAAGCCCAATCTATGAATAACATCCGTGTCATCCGTGCCATCCGAAGCACGAAAGACGAAGTCCAGAACTGTAAATGATGGGACTAAAGTGGCGACACTGGTTTAGCCCGTGATGTCTGTCATAAAACATTTATTTGGTTAATGTATAAATTCAGATTATTGTCGACCTCTATAATATTATGATCTATTAGATACATACTTTTGCATGAATATATCCCAAAATACAAAATTAATTTTCTTAATTTTTATGTATTTTACTCTTATCAATGTTTTAATTACAGTTTACAGCTGGAAATACGCCCGTAGCCGCGACGGTTTCTCTGACGCATCTAATACCATTATTAATAACATCGTCAGCAGAAATATAGATCTCTTCGAAGGCTACTACGAGGCCACCGATCAGAGTAACGATGGTTGCTTCTACTATCCAGTGTTCGATAGCCCTCCGACAACTATCATTCTGCCGGGACCTTGTGACGAACGCATCAGAGGAAAGGCTAACTTCAATGCTGAATCGGTAAGATTTAGATAATATTGCGGGCGAATGCCCGACAAGAGGTGAATACCTCTTATATTAATTCAACCTACTAGTTTCCTTGGTGTAGTCATCCCCGCTTGTTAACATCCAAATAACCAAAGTCCTATCTAAGTCATATCTATTCATCCTATTCATCCAGTATGTACCGAGCTTCAGCTTTATTTGGTATGTTTGTTGGAATTTTAATTATTGAGTTTTTATGTTTTTTGGCCAGGACGTTCTTATGAGTCCCGGTAAATCCTTAAATAGCACCAATAGTTGAGAGGATGGTTCAGTTATCTGTGTGGACTTTCCCACCTAGATCATTGATCAGATTAGAGTAAGCAACCATTGGGTTGCTTACTCTAATCAAACCAAAACGTAATGTTTTCTTCTCGATCAAATTAGCCATTACCCTGATACTACACCATGATAGGTGCGATTTTCACACAAAGTATTCTATTGCAGTATTTGGGCAGATGGTTCGAGCTTGCCAGCTATCCTCAACCATTCCAATCGGGCGAGTGCAGCCGCGCAGAATATATCTCGGATGAAGGTGTCGTAAGGGTGATCAACTCGCAAGTCGTTAACAAGAAACTCGATATCATGATTGGATCCGCTGTAGTCGCCTCTAATGACGGCACTGGTGTACTCAACGTGACCTTCGCTTTTGGTGACGGAAGTTAGTATTCATCATTTAATATTCCCGTTTATTTGATTTTTTTATTGTATTCTTTAATTGTCAACACATCTTTGTCCAATGTTTTTTAACCTATACCAAAGAACCTATAGATAAAGTACTATGATTTCATTCTAGTTGTGAACGTCGCGAACTACTACATATTGGAAACTGACTACACCAGCTTCGCTCTAGTGTACAGCTGCCGCGACTTGGAAGATAACAGAAGACAAGGTATTAATAACTTAATAATACAAAATAATAATTTACTTTAATTTGTGTACCAAAATTGGTGAAATATGGCAAACTTTTCAGTGTCTCCTTAACAAACTAGGTTAAACTACTTCGCAAGAATCCGCGACCAGCAAATAGTACCGCCCTCCCTCACATGAAGCATAGAAGCAATTAAGAAACGTTGTAGTTGCGGATTATTGCGAAGTAGCTTTAAACTAGTTTAGTAACAATGGACTTTCGCAAAGTGCCACTTACCAACTATGTCTCTGTAACATCTTTGTATACACATATTTTTACAAATGCATTTCATTTCATTTTCTTTCCTGGTGTACAATTATACAGCATTATTAAATATTTATTTGTTCTTATTTTAAGTGACGAGCTGGAAACTTAGCAGAACTCGAACGCTCAGCAACGAAGCGAATGTCATTATTGACAGGATGATCACGACTACTCAGGGTCTTCTCCAAGACTACTACACGCCCACCAGACAGGACCAGGATGCCTGCTTCTACATTCCAGAAATCAACCGCGACGAAGCACCACGATTTAGAGGAGAGTGCCCGAACGTTGCTGGAGTCCAAAACTTTAATGCTCAAAGGGTATTAATTATTTTTTATTACTTTTTTTTTTTTTGAGCATGCCGGCCACTTGTGTTAAGGGGTCACTATAACCCTACACCTACTTCCAACCTCAAATAGAAATGAAGTCCTATCTGAGGTCATCTTTTGATCTACTCTACCTACCGACCTAGGACATTTTATAATAAGAAACACTTATTTAACTGAATGAACCAAAACTAAAACGCCATATTTTCTACGCAATGTATTTAAGATTATGACTGTGATAAAAGCATTTAGTAAATTTAGTAAGTTTTTGCTCCTACCACATCTTTTCACCTGCATCCAGGTTTGGTAGAGTATACCATCTGGCATTAAGTCCGCCTATTGTAATCCTTAGTTTAAGATATTCAATAAAGACTAAATAAACAATTCACTCTCTTTCTCCAGTACGTTGGCTGGTGGCACGAGATCGAAAGGTACCCATCGGACAATGTCGTCGGTGATTGTATCAGCTCCGACTTCCGCGCGTCCGGCAACCAGTTCCAGATCGTAACCACAAACATCTTCGACCTCACCGCACAAATGAACACCAGTACTGTCGTCGCCAGCAATGACGGTAGACTCACGAAGACCAACAGCGATGGAAAAGTTGTCGGTAAGTTAGAAGACATTCATTACTTCAAAATTGTTATTTCAGATAGTTGTACTTTTCGTGGCACATAAATGGTGCATCATTTTTCATCATCATTTAATTTTGATGATTTAATATGTACTTACTTAATCGAATCTATTTATTTTCAGATCTGTGGGTTCTTGCTACCGACTATGAAACCTATTCCCTACTCTACTCTTGCGAGACTGATGAAGACGATCCCGATTACATTCGAGGTAAATATTACTTTATTATGCAATAACAAACAGGACCAATATCCTTTGATAGGATACTCTATTTTAAAAGAAGAAATGCCTAGAAATTCTATCAACAGTACCTTATACAACCCTAAATTCCGATAAAAGCTCCATTCTTCTGCTTACCTTTCAGTCTGGAGTGCAAAGCATAGCAAGGCCCGCTCACTATCTGAAGCTGCCCAGAATGCAATGGCACCAATTATCGAGAATAATCGAGTCCTTCAGACCAGCTTCTATCTGCCTGTCAACCAAAGTGACGAGGCTTGCTTCCACTACCCGGAGCAAACTGGCAGCAGGATCATTCTACCAGGACAGTGCGATTCTTATATACCTGTGATGCAGCAATTCGATGCTGGTGAGGTAAGGCTTATCACTCGCATATTTCTTTAATCATGCATGTGTAATATTTTTAGGGATAATATCCCAGTGGTTAAAAATTAGGCCTCTTATTCGAGAGGACTAGTTTTAGTCCCGGCGTCACGCACCTATACTTTTCAAGATATATGCGTTTTAAGCAACTACATTTAGCTGTAACGGTGAAGAAAACACATTTTGATGACAAAACCTGATGCCTGAGAGTTGTCTATTAAGTTTTTATCCATGTGAAGTGAATTTCCTGTTAATCTTTTACTAGTACTGTAAATTCCTCCTTCTTCAAAACATAACAATTACTTTATGACTATAGTGTTTTAACCCTGATGATTATCACGTAGCTAGTTAGCTAAAGGGCCATCAATAAATTACGTCACTCGTTACGGGGGAGGGAGGGGATCGACGAAGTGTGACATTGTGTGACAGAGGTTGATCGATAACAACCGGGACCGACGGCTTAACGTGCCCTCTGAAGCACGGAAGCGCGCCTGAAATTAGCCACTAGCGGTCACCCATCCGAGTACCGGCCGCGCCCGACATTGCTTAACAATGGGATCGCTTGCGATCCACACAACCAGCGGGGCGCAACACGCTTCTAAGGACTGACGAGGGGTCAACAAATCATAGAATTCGTGTTACGTAATTTTTGGATGGCCCCTAGTTTTCCCTTTATTTTCAATGGCTTTTTCTCTCCAGTACACAGGAACATGGTACCAGATCGAACGTTACCCTCAACCATACGAAACAGGAAACTGCACTGGTGCAAGGTATACGCTAAATGAGAACACAGGAGTCGTCAGTGTCCGAAACTGGCAAGTTATTGATGGAGTTTTGGATGTAATTGAAGGCACTGCGAACGTCTCCTCTACTGATGGAAGCGCTAGATTGAGAGTCAGGTTGCCAGTGCGAGGATCTGAGGGTGAGTGGAATTTATAAATTATGAGCATAGTAATAGTACTCGTATATAAGTAATTTAGATCAAAATAAAAGGTTACGGATAAGGATTTTACCGTATTTTATTATGTTTTTTAGATCCTGTTCTCTGGTCGGAGTCTGACCTCTGGGTCCTGATAACGGATTATGTCAGCTATTCCTTAGTGTACAACTGCGTCGATCTCGATGAATTCACACGATCCGGTAAGTGTTTTACAAATCCTACACCTATACTTTTTCTATTAGGTACTTCTGTTTTTTTGGTGAGAATAAAATTTTTCCATTTTCTTCAGTTGGAGCATGGAAACTTAGTCGTACCCGAACCATGCCGGCTGTTGGCAATACTGCTATCAACGACTACATGGCGTCTCGCACAGAATTGCACCAGCCGCTCTTCACCCAAGTGGGACAAAGCGATGACTGCCTGGAACCCAGCTCAGCTGTACTCATCAAAACCAGTATTATTTTAATGCTTGTCTGTGCTCTACTACAGTCCTTTTTGTAGACCACATAATTATTTTTTTGTATAGACACTGTACCATATTGCATTTTTTTTTAGTAAAACTTAAGTTATTTTGTAAATGGCAAGTAATTTGTAAAAAATGTAAGACTCTTTTAAGTATGTAATAAATAATTTTATAAAATCCTGCTGTTTTATTATAATATTTTTTTCATAACATAAATAAAAATAAAAGTACACAGGTACTGGGTTTAATTCCCGCCCGAACAAAAGTTTAAATAAAGAAATTAGATTTTTGTTTCCGGTGTGTGTGAGTGCACTTCGGATACAGAGTATTATAGTGTGTGACCATGACAAATAAAAAAAGTAGAGTACCTATCACTTATTTCACGTGGGTGATAAAACATAGTGATGCTAATAAAATTTGTAAATGTCTTGTTAAATATTCTTTACTGGCAACCCTAATTTCACCTTAACCTCGACTCCTCTGTCACGTTAACGTTATAATTATATAGATAGGTAAGCGATAAACGCCAAAAATGTCGCGTCACAACCTCGTCGAACTCAAAGTCCAACTAGAATTTTTAGTTATAAACTTATAAACTATAAACACAAAGTATTATAGTGTTTGTTTTATACCTTTATCTGTGAACACAGAAATATTTTATCTGTATTTTACATTATGTAAAAACTTTAGAATGGTTGTAAAATGGCAACATATAAAATGTAATGTCATTTGCAAATTTGTTCTTTCATTCATCCATCAATTTAATTCAATTGATTGATCAATTCAATTCATTTATTCATGAATTGCGGATAAATGCGGGATGTGAGAAAATCACGTTTGTTTCCTTTGAACAATAAAATTATCCATTGTAATTTAATTAAGTAACCTTAAGTTTATATTAAATATTAAACTGGAAATCATGGCTAGTAACGAAGAGATAACGGGGCCAATATCGCAGCAAGACATGGAAGAGTCTGAGAAATTAAAAAGCGAAGCAAATGAATTTTTTAAAAGTGAGTTACAAAATCATTTGTGTGTACCATATAAATTCTGTTATCATGCTTAAAACTATTATAACTCTCCGCTAGCAGTCAATCAATACGTAATTGTCAAAATACATTGTCGGCTGAACGTTAAAAAATCATAACCTCTTTCAGAACAATATTACGACCGTGCCATCGACTTATACACCCAGGCGATAGAAAAGAATGGTAATAATGCCGTGTTGTACGCGAATAGAAGTATTTCTAATTTGCGTTTAGAAAACTTCGGGTATGCCCTTAGTGATGCCTCGAAGGCGATAGAGCTGGACAAGGGGTATTTAAAGGCGTACTATAGACGGGCTGCGTCTTATATGTCCTTAGGAAAGTACAAGCTAGCTCTTAAGGATTTTGAATATGTAAGTTATTCTTTTATTTTTTTGTGGCAAGAAATTTCAAATAGATAAAATTTAGTTTTTTGGTACGGAAGGTACGAATGAATCATGGGTTTTTCCTTATCCAACCCTCCAGTGAATGAAAATTTAATGCACCTGTAAGTTATTTTGTAATTAACTTAGTTAGATATTGAAACTTGTTGAAGTCTTAGATTAACTTAGAAGCTCTATAAGCATTATAGTAGGTTTATAATCATCTTCTCATCAAACTAAATACCTACTGATTTATGATAAACTTCAGAATTATTTAAAGTTGGGTACACACAACTACAGAAATCCTATTCCTTTGTGTGTACCCATGTATGTACATCTTATCTTTTTCTCTTTATTTTTGATAAATTTTTCCTATCTTTCATGTTTCAGGTAACCAAAGTTAGGCCAAATGATCAAGATGCGAAGATGAAGTTCACCGAGTGCAGTAAAATAGTGAAAAAGATTGCCTTTGAGAAAGCCATATCAGTTGACAAAAAGGAGGTCAGCATAGCTGATTCAATTAATTTGGATTCTATGAGTGAGTTACCTTAGTTTTACCTCCAACTTTGTTATATTATTTAACTATAAAATTGAGTAGGCTGACAGTCTAGCGTGCCATATTTTAAGAACACCAAATTTGGAGCCAATATTTTTTTGTCTTTTAGAAATTAAAATAATTATATTATTATATACACCTAAAATATAATCATTTAAATCAAAATTTAATTAGCCTATTGGCAAGCAAACATTTGAATGCACAATATGCAAATAAAATAATTGTTTTTTTACCAACAATTTAAATTAATTTCCCAACCTTTATTTACCAAATAAAACACACAACAAAATTTAACGCAAAATGAAGAATAATAAACATTACAAGTAGTACAAATGCACTGTCATGTCTGTAGCCTTGTCAGTCTTTTCTTGCACAGGCAATAGGTTGGTAAAGCTTGTGGTAAAAATGGAGAAAAAAATATTCATATTCTTTCAAGTATAAAATAGGTAAGATGTAAACAAGAATTATCACGCTAACAGTTTACAGTTTTGCATTGCATAGCATTTTGATCTTCTTCTTCTTCTTCTGCCCAAAGCCACCCAATGCTGAGTGTAGGCATCCTGCATAGCTCGCCAACCATCTCGGTCCTGTG
>DWAV01002196.1:0-11623 GCA_018231305.1 Noctuana lactifera | reverse complement strand
CGGCGGGAGACGAGCTTATTATAGAACAGGTTCCGTTTCATCTCTGGGGAATCTCAGTTTATTACTCAATAAAACTATTCGAAATGAAAAGGTAGAAATAAATGTTAAGTTGGCAGAGAGCTAGTTTTGGTTTGGGTTTTGATGACTTGGGAGAAGTTAACGTTTCTTCAAAAGTGAAGAAACGTTATTTGAATAAAATGATGCTGGAACATAAGCGTAATTTTAAAGCAAGAAAGGGATAATCACTTAACAAAATTAACTGAAACATCATTTCGTAGTAGGTACCTACATTGTTACCACCTTCAAAACTTATCTAATATTTTTTTTAATTAGGTATTAAAAAAGTTTTTGATTATTCTTCGGATACATTATATTCGGTTTATTGTAAATTTGCTTAATTTTTTTTGATGCGGTTACGTATTAAAACTACAAAAATACTGTTTGAAATTATTTTCAATAACTTTTTTATTTAACTCACTTTTAAAACAGCTTTTAAATACGATAATTTATGAATTAAGAATCTCCCACATATTGACCATGAGATTGCATAACAAAATATAACTGATAGGTATTTAATTTTATTACATCGATTAACAATTGATTAACGATGTTCTTGGAAATAAGAGGGAAATATTTATTGTTCTTTGAGCAGTGTCGAAATAATGATCGGCTTTGATCGTCATTGTAGCGTTTACTAGAATACGTGCTGAACACCTGTCGTTTCAAAATATTTGTCGAATTCGTTCTGTTCCTGGATACCATATGGGACTACGGTTTGCTTATAATTTTAGTGTAGTTACTACGAACGCCTTAAGCTTAAAGAAGTCGGGAGGTAATGTCGTCAAATCCTTTAAAGCATTAATATTTTTACCTATAATGTGTATTGGACCAATGAATGAAGCTGGAGGAGTGTGGATGTGGATTCCCATGAACTGCAATAAAATTTTACGTGCCTTGCTTGCTCGTTTACTGCTTGCTTATGTAGGTACGTATAAACGATTATTTTCTAAATCCCAATTATTATTTATTAAATTCCACTTTGGTCACTACAATAGAAGTCAAGGTTTAAATACAAAAAGTTGATACTAAATATATTACTTACATCCATGACGCAAATTGATTTGTAAACAAATAAGAGCAGAGCCACTTAACTTTGTGTTATTTATAGTTCTGTAATGAAACCATGACGCTAATTTTAAGCTGACGAAGTCGCTATTTATTAACATTACTAATAAAGGATTAATTAAGATTAATACGATGCTTTAGAATTTTCAAAACCCAAATTCTAAACGTAACTTGATTTACATCTACTATGTTTGATGGCTTACCACGGAAAACCTATTAAAGATTTTGGCCGAAACTTATCCCAAGCGTGGGTACAGCACGTTAATGTGATTTTTTAACCGCACATGTATACGACCGATCACATGATTTAATTACGCCTGCAAAACTCGTGCAAATTGATGGATAAGTTTGAAGAAACGTCGAAAAATCATTTTATCAGAAAAAAACATATCGTACTTCTTACCTAGGAGTGTTTACAGTTAAAAATAAAAACATTTAAGAAACGTAAATAAATTGTTTACTCTGAGTACATCATATGAATAGGAATAACAGGATCATACTTTCCTAAGAAGTTTAAAGTGTTTGATTTTCCTCGAAAACAAATCTATACATTATAGGTATACTTTAATTGAAAACATTAAACTGAAAATTGTCTTACCATTATTGGCTCACGAAAAATTTGTTCGCCTCATTTCCATTAAAATTTTCCTGCGAATTTGTATTGAAGTTTATTAAACAGCGTACTTAAAAGAAATATAATGAAACTTTAATTTTGTAAAATCCATTTTGGATTGGTTGTTAATTGAATACAACTCTTATTTAGAGTATTCGTACAAACGTTTGCCATTTGTTTACAAACTGCTCTTTGTCTGGATCACAAGACAGTACTAGTAGTAATTCTTTTATAATTTTAGCCTTCACTTAGCGGAATAAAACTATTGAATCAATCGATGGATCCATCCATACAAACAATAACACGATAAGTACCCCGAACTGTGCCAACAGATGCGTATTCACGTTTTACCACTACACGCAATCTATTGCGAATATTCTTATAATTTTATGGGTTTCGTAATCGGAAGGCCAACGTAGAAAGAAAGAAAAAGAAATAAACAGTGAATAGCAAGTTAGGTCAGTGGCACGGTTAACATGAATAAAACATTTTCTACTTCAGAGAACAAACACTCGTAAAATGTCAAATTAACGTTTGACTGACTGACTTACTCGGACTTTGTAGAAAATTTGAACAATGAAAATTGAATTGCAAATACTAAAATCATCTTTCCCTTCCTTTATTATCTTTAACTTTAATTCTAACAGAGGAATTGTTTTTATTATTATTATTACAATGGTGAATAGTCAGGACCCGACATTGCACTCAACATGCATTGCTAGTCACATCATTATCATCATACAATATCTTCATTATCTCGTTGCCATAAATTAAGATAATAATATTATATTCAACCAATATGTGAAGTTTAGCTCCTAAATCAGAAATTACCTATATATAGATCTTTCATTAAAAATTTTCAAGTAAACAAACAATAATGAAATTTAACACACACCCACTAGTAATCTTTATAGGAAATGTCAAAGCATTTCTTATAAGTTAAGAGCCTTTCCCGACCTTTTAAACGCCTCCACAAACGGTCCTTGCTCTCCATAGATTATATTACCGGTAAATAAAAAGCTAACATACATTGTATCATTTAATTATTTAATATAATATTCTTGAAAGTATACATACTCGTAAGTACCTCGTAAGTACTTTTTCTACCTAAGGTCCTCCAAGAGAAGTTAAATGCATGTTAACAGATCTTGCGAATACTTGTCATGTTACTATAAGTATCGATCGATACCTGCTAAACTAGACTAGGACTAAAGTAGGTTGTTAGACGCGGAAACCTTTTCAAAAACTTCATATATTATAATAAACATTACGTATGATGTATAAATAAAAGCAGGCACGTAAATGATGTTTCTAAATATAATTTTCTCATTGTATTACGAGTCAAGTTGTAAAAATAAACAGGATTACTTGTCGCCCACTTGTTCCCAATGAGCTGTGATTCATTTGGGCACGTCGCCTGAAAAATGACTTTTCAGTTATGCGGCATTCCAGCTGCTAATACGATAATTACTTACTTGTGTACCCTAATATCAAAGAAATGAGTAAATTAATGCACGAAGATTATATAATAAAATAAGTAAATTAACACATTGCAAGACTAAGTTATTACAAGCTAGTCACCCTGATTGTTTAACCAGAAATTATGAAATCGTTACCCACTCAGAAAAAAAAACATATAATGGCTACGATATAATATCTACTATATTTACTGTGGTTAGGTGAAAAATATCCATAAGAGCATACTTCGAAATACCTATAATATGTTAGTCAGTAGGTAAGTACTTAGCCTGTTAATTAGGGACAAGATGACCGTATTGACCGTGCATGAATTGCCAGAATAATTATTAAGTACTTAGTTATAGGCAGTTATCTAGTTTCACTTTATATTTACGTTACATAATAATATGATTTAATTTCATAAATTCACTCATCTTTGTAAGTCGTCCAAATTAAATCTTTTAAAAAGGGTTAAAAGTGTGTTCTGTATACATCTTGTATTCATAAACACTAATTGGCGGAAAAGCGTCCATCAATTCCTTAAAAGGCCCACGTATATGGGAAACGATTTGTTTGTTTACAGCAGTCAGTCGAGCGGTGAAATACGCTCAAGCATCGATCGCGCAGTATCCGGCGGGCGGGTCGTTCCTCCGCGAGATACCGAATACCTCTGTGACAACTTAATCTCGACATCCTAATTTGTTGGGCGCCTTTGCGGAATTTTCAGAGTGTCAACAGTTCGGTCAAACACCTCACCTGCGAGTGTACTTCTATCTGTAATCTAAGCGCTGTTTGACCTGATTCCTTTAAGGGATATTTGCATTTTAATCGGCTAGGTTCAATGTCCACCAAATAATCCTATTACAAGCGCTTTCTGTTTATTGACTCCAGAATTAAGGAATTAAAATATATCCTCAACCAATGTTTGTAAATTTTAATAAAATCAGGAGTAAATAAGGTCTATATTATCTGTCTAAATAAATATTAACCTACGCTGTAGTATGCGCGTCAATACACTTGAACGAGATGAAAATTATTTAAATTATGAAACGGCGAAACGACAATAAGAAGATAGTTTCTCTTAAAACGAAAAATATACTTGTGGAAAAGTAACGTATGAGTTTACATGTGTGAAATTGAAATAATTAATTACACGAAAACACAATGTACAAAACATACATTAAAATTTTTCCCTACTCAATCTCGGGATAAGTTGGTAGGTAGGTGTGCTACTCGTATTTGGCAAATAAAAATTCTCACTCAATACAAACCACCCATATAAAACGTTGTTGGAAACAAACCACCGTTGTGGATTAGTCGTGAAATGTTTGCTCGTAGCTCTAAGTACACATGGCCGAGTGGTTCCGAGTAAATAGCCACAAGTCACTAATGAAGCAAACAACGACCTGATCGCCACGTTACGTCTCAATGGAAACTTTTGGTTGAAGGTTATTATATCAATTTTGACCCATAGGCGACGCGTCTCTTTTAAATCTAATGGTCATAAAACTTAACATTCATTAACAAATTAATAAATTATTATACTACATAACAACATAACATAACATAACATAACAATTCATAAACTAACATTCTTTAAGTTTTTTTTTACAGAAGTGAAGTAAGAAGCATGCAGGTCACCTAATTCCAGGTTAGACAATAAGGCCAGGTTAGATGAATATGTAAGAAGATATCGCAGAATTAAAAAAACTCGCGAAACGAGAAGAAGAAAACATAACATCGACCAAATCTCGACCAAACATTAGGTAAGCTTGCATGGGAGTCACGTGTTCAACGTGTTTCATTCTATCGGGTGAATATTCCAGCGGGCCATCACTCTAATCACGAGTACATCCGTTGACACGTAGCGACTCAATGGAAGCTCGTCCGATCCAGTGTTGCTGCTGTTGCATTTACGTAATTGCCGTAGACAACAGAAAAAATTACCGTATTTCAACAAAAATGCAGTATTTCTAAAATGTCACGATTTACCCCAAAAGGCGGAGTAGGCTGGAACCTAGACTGGCAAATACGGGATTCGGCGAAAAATTCACAAGTTACGCACCCTGTCTTGGTAGTTTGGTATTTGATAAAAACATCGCACCCTATTTAAAAATTAATTTTGAACGAATGTATACCGTACAATTCGTTTTGTAAGAGTCTGATTACCGTACAATACGGCAATTGCCGTACAAACGGCAACACTGGTCCGAACGTGAACTGCGCAGCTATGCACGTGGCAAACGTGCTTCCAGCGCTACGGTTATGTGTTACGGCTCGTTGTCTAACAAGCTTTGTTTGGCAAAGGAAAGTTTTACAGTAAACAACTAACATTGTATTTGTAAATTAGTGGTTACGTGTTATGTACACACGTGTGCTTCTTGAATTCTTGACTTCTTGAATGTCTTATTAACCCCCAATGCAAAAAGAGGGTTGCTATAAATATGACGTGTGTACTGTGTGTGTATGTCTATTTATTATTATTTTTTATGTTATCGTAGCTCTCCTAATAGAGTTTTTAGAAAAAAAAGCAAAGATTTAAAAAAAATCTTTAATATTAAGGCACGTCTACTAAAAACTGCAGTAGATGTGGTTAATGGTTGTGGAAATTATTTCTCTTAATATGTAGGTTTATTTTTAAACACACCTTACGGAACAGAAGATAAATAATGTTTGATCATTATCTCTTATTTGCCAACTATAAAGTTTTGATATTTTTTCGAGGCTACAGATCAACCTCCGTCTGAAATCGTAAATAAAGCCATAACTTTAACAGTTACGCTTCCAAAGGACACGTGACAGAAGTAGGCGAATTAATACGCACATAATTGTGAACTTGTTGTTTTTCAGCCAGAGTAAACACGGAAAAGTTTATAAGTTACTCAACTTAAAAGAATCAACATGAGAACATTTAAATTGTACACTGCTATTTTTAAGGTAAACCAGTATTAGACCATCTGATGTTAAATAATTACTGCAATCACTCCCAACCCCAAATACTTCCGCAGTCGTACCTGTGGCCGTGCTAAGATTGAACTGCACTTCCAGAAAGCATGAGATTGTCGCCTTATTAATTGCTAATTATTCAAACGGTCTCATACTTTTTTATCCGTTACACAATAAATATGGTTTCAATGTAGAAATCGGTAGTACAACAGCAGCTGTAATATAATCCACTGTTCGGGTTAAATATTAGGCTACAACAGTGAGTCATACAGTGCAGAGCGTGGCGAAATCCAGGTCGGCCGGCCTCGGGGAAGGCCATTCGGCACTGCGGACATTGTCTTGCAATTTGGCTACTGTAAACAAGTTTTTTTTTGTTAGGGAGTACTATACGAGTCTGCAGGTAACCTGATGCTGTGTTTAAGTTCAGATTGGGGACCAGCCCGGTTGGGGAGGAATGGATGCCCTAAACACTTACTTTACTTGAGGCGACCATCTCAATCCTCATGATTAGCAAAACATGCACGTACGACCTCAGAAAGGACTTCTCCTATTTGAGGTTGGACATGACGTAAGCGTTTATGAGTTGCAGTCACCATTTTACATTAGGTGGCATGCATGCTCGTTTGCTATTCATTTACCATTAAAAAATTACCAAGTCTCCAAAGTACGAAAAGATTTGAATACTTTGAAAGACTTCAGTAGAACATTAGGTACTAAAAAAGAAAACAACAACAGTGAGTCATGCAGTACATTGCGCTGAACATTTAATTCGGACGGCCTCGAGAAAGGCCGAACGAGACAGCGGACATTGTCTTAGGAAGTTAGGACAACAATTAAGTATTATCTTTCCCTGCAGAGCTCAATGAACATGAACATACTGATTAATAAATTCTTTACGAGATTTATTAACCACTTATCTTATATTATATACTTACCTTCTATTCTTCTTCTACTCATTATTTTTCTTTCTTTACCTTCATCCACTAAAATAATTAATATTGTTAAGGATATCTTTGATATCTTGAATATAAGTACGAGTAAGTTTATTAATACTGAGACAGTGGAATATTCAAGCGGTGTCGAATAGCTATGTCAACCGACCTTCTTATTGTTGGCAGGTCCAGCAGATGTGTCTCATACCGCTAATTGTCATGTAAGTATTATCAGCGGATATGTTTCAGACCTTTCGACCTCCAGTTGACATCTCACAGCAACAAAGGTAGTTTTCCGTTACTTGCTTTTCTTATACTAAACACTGCGGTTTAACAGAGGCGTTTAGTCATTTTTCTTTATTTATTTATAAATTGGTTTCCAGGAATTTGGTTGGTTATTTTGAGTTTTTACACGTTAATGAATTAGCATATTACGTTATACGGAAATGTGCAACGAAAGTTATTAATTTAAAGAAGATTAAACTTTATACGTTCAATGACACTGCTTACTTGGAATTGGGCCTTTGTTCCTGGTAATCTGATTAAGCCTTGGCCCGCCAGGTTCACTCTTGTTAGAGCATGAAAGATATAATTATTGCTGTTATAATTCAGCCTTGTTCTTTATCATACATAAAGCACGTCGTCCGGCGGAGCTGTTGTCGTCAGGTTGGATCTCGGTGGTAATCCGTCGACTCTACAATTTGTCACTTACCTCGTAAATATATCTAGCGGCCATGTTTTCGAAGCATTATCTTCGTTCTTAGCTGGAATTTATTTGCTGATGTCTAAGCATATTTCAGGACGATTCAAAATATTTCAGTATTTACGGTATTTACGGTTGACACATTAAGGTCACTATAATACCTGGAATGGTCATATATTTATTTATTTATCTGTATGAATAAATAAATATGTGAAAGTGCCTAACAAACTTTCGCTTGTTGAACCCTTTGTTCATTTCATTGTTATAACAAGCCGCAAGTTTCGTAATTTGTAACGCTGTTAATATTCTTACAGAGTCAAAGAACTCGTCGAGATTTTGTGGGCAGCTCATATCTCAACTCAATCGTAAAAGCTTAACTCATTTCGGAATTTTACGCGTGTAAATTCAATCGTTTACATAAATAATATTCGTGTGGTTATAATTTTTGAACAGGAAATGAACGTATAAATCAAAGGACTGATGGTACTTCTTTGGGTATCATAGAAATGTGGGCAGATCGAGTTATTTTCGAACAGATTACCTTTGAGGGCTGTGTGTTTGTTATATGATAGGGATTTAGTAATTACGAGCATGTTTTGAATAGTTGTTACAAAAGTTTAATGCGCGATGAGCCCTGGAACATCCGTATTTACAGTGCGCAGGCGCCGGTGGAGGGCGGGCGGCGCGTCGCTTCGCTTCGAATTCTTGAGAGCTCCGGGCATCCGGCGCGAGTGCAGATGGCATCGCGCCAAGTATGCGCGTCGCTAACACGCTGTGGAATCCACCGGGAAATTATAATTTTACAACCCTGACTTTACAGATGAAAAATTTCAAAGAACTCAAAAGTATTTACTTACGCTAATTATTGTGTGCGTTCATATGACACTGCAGATCAAAAGAAATAATCATGGTTAGGTTATTTTACTATTAAATATTTTCATGTATAGGTACTAGATATAAAAGAACTTTAAACTTGTACCGTATTTAAATTTTAAAACAATAAGACAAGAAATAAATTGGCCTAATTTATTTGCCATACCAAAGTTATTTTTGGGATATGATTTATTCAAATATAATTCAGATAGCATTTTCCCAGTTTTACTGTGGGAAATAAATGAAATTTCACTGACCTAGTAAATAGTAGATATCTAATCTAATATAAAAAGTACCTAACTTTATTATGAACACGAAAACACATAACAATACAATACGTCCCTATTGTGTGTGGTTATAGAAAAAGTGTTAAAAAAAGTGTACTCCATTTATTTTAGCTTGGACCGATTCGTCACGGCGACCTGCGGACGAGCAAGTAGTCGGCGCCGCACGACTTATTACACGCATAGCCCATACTTTGTGAAAAACCACGCTACCCTAGATAGTCAATCTGTCCACAGTTATATTAACAGCTCATTAATTCGTATGGAATTAATGGTCACATTCTAAACTTTTACTTTAGTTTCTTCTATCCAGTTCCATAGCATAGCGTATATTTTTTGAAGATGTAACTAATTGAAAATCGAATATACTTGTAAATCAATAATAATACTCAGCGCGATTACTACTCATTTGGGTGAAAGTTAAAATTATTTGTTGACCATAATATATACTCGTCGTTATAGCTATATGTAGTATTTTTTTCTTCTTTTTGCTCTTCATATAAAGTAAACAGCCTGAGAAAATTTAAAGTCTTAAAGTGAACTTTTTTATAGAAGCTTTTTACATTTTTGCACATGCCATTTAAAATATAAGTAAGCATATGGAATATTACACATCTCCATTAAAGGCAAGCTTAAAGTTGATTCAACTATTCACAGAAATAGGTTACTCTTCTTAACGAGCAATGGTACTGTTGTTTGTTAATGCTTTCTTGAAATTAGTCTCAAAGATAACATTAATGTCAATGTTGACCTAATTGTAGGATCTAATAGGTAACGTAGTTCTCCGTTTCGAAACAATGATGTAGTAGATTTATTTAATCTTTAACTAAGAAAATATGAACGCCGTGTTCCATGAAAACAGGTGTAGGATTCCTACACGAGAATTCATTCAGTAGTTTAATGTGTATTTAGTGGTCACGTAAATAAAATGCCGTGGGTTAGCTGTACATAATGTTTGGCACGTGCGACGCGGACGCTCATTCAGTCAGCAGATGTCGAAATCCTTCTAACCGTCTTGTTGGGTTGCACAACTGGACGGCAGACACTTCCGTGTATATGTCGCATTGTTTACTTACTTGTGTGCTTTTAATATTTTTAACGTAGTCGGGAACTGACGATGACATTTGTTTGATACCGCTGCCAGCCAGCCAGGTGAAGACAGGTTTTTATCTGTCAATCTAACATCAACCTGTTGTTTAACTCTTGTCGTTGAGTTATTTTCATAGTATAATTTTTACCGACTACTTGACAAAAAACGCATTTTCTGTACTCGTACCTAAGGTTTTCAACCCAGTTATTGATGTGGCTAAGCTGAGACTTTCAGATTTGCGACTAATCTTCGATGATTGTTGTACTTACGAACGTATCAATCTGATACCTATGTGTGTAACATTAACGGAACTGCAATAATAAATATTCAAATATTCACACACAGTTATGTACAAGAATAACAACAACAAATATCCTCTTTATCGTACACTATCTATTAGGGCTTCCAAACAAAAACACATACAAAGTTTCATACGTCCGTGCATATCTCCGTAACTACATACGTATTAATCGTATTGTTACGTTATTTTTTTATTATTGCTAATATTCACTTTCTTCTAAAATTTAACTCAATGGTATAGTTCAAGAACCGTAGATAACCTTAGGAAATAAATCTATTCTTCCATTCACCTGTATTTCCTATTACTAACGTGACATGGGACCGTCTACGCAATGTCGATAATATCGTTCAGAGCTACATTCGTGGAAAATTTTCTCATCGCACTTGTAATAATAAAAACATATTTTCGGAACAGTAAATATCTACGATTACTTATATTATTGTAACGAAACGTTTTTACGATAACGTGAAGCGAACGAGTTCTTAGTTTTGCGTTTGTACGGCTTAACCCAATTCCTTATGAATGCATGATATAAATTGTAATACTGCTCTTAAATATCGTACGAATGTATTTTGAACATTTAACAAATTAATCATAACGCTCACTATAATGATTTCGATTTTAGTAAGTGAGAATTTAAAAAAAAATTTAGGTTTGTCAACAATTACATTATTATGTAGGACTTTGAAATTTAGTGTAACCATATAAATAAATTTGGTATGTCTCTTGATTGGCTTTTAATAATTTTCTGGATTATTGCCCCTACCATTAAGCTATACTCGGTTATGGCCGTGATAATATTATATTAGAATCAGTGAACGGATATTGATGCGACCTTTACTCGGGATATGTATCTAACCTTTCGGATATACTTCACGGCAACAGTCAGTATGGGTGACTCATTCTGACCGCCTTTAAAACGGCCCTTCAGTCATTGAGGGCAAGCGTTTCTATAACCGTCAATATGTAAGGGAAATCTATTAATGTGAACAAGCCAACGTTCTACTTCTGTTTGGGAACAACTAACATTTTTTTATCACAAATTTCCACCCATCCTGTTTAGCAGACCTTCTTAGGATGTTAGTGAATTTAGCGGCGTCTAACAGATATTTCTATTCAAATGAACTGAAAAATTCGTTGTCGACATATTTTTATAGATCTTGTAGGGGTGGAATAAAATAAATAAATTAAAATCGTAGTTTTTGCAGCAAACGTTAAAAAAAATCTACAACATAAATATTCAAAACTTTGTTACTTCCAGGAACACAATAAATCAAAATAGGTTTCCACTCTAAAAA